>CM055277.1:42883328-42920813 GCA_029237695.1 Conchocele bisecta
CTTATCTCCCTTTGTTGTTTCGTGCTCTGATTTTGTATCCAGAGCATAACTCGAACACGCATATACGCATTGCTCTAATGGTCCTCTACCGTCCTGTGCCAAATCCACGTTCGTTCTGCCCCCGTCAAGCCCAGGGTCAAGGTCACACATACTTAGTGCTTCAAAAACATTAACACTTGGGTAAATATCTTATACTTTCTGTTTTCTTTCATGGATCATGGATCATCTTCATATTTCATATACGCATTGCTCTAATGGTCCTCTACCGCCCTGTGCCAAATCCACGTTCGTCCTGCCCCACCAATCCCAGGGTCAAGGTCACATACTTGGTGCTTCAAAAACTTTAACGCTCAGGTAAATTATCTTATAATTTTTATTTCCATTCACGGATCAACTTCATATTTTCATATACGCGTTGCTCTAATGGTCGTCTACCGCCCTGTGCCAAATCCACGTTCGTCCTGCCCCCGCCAAGCCCAGGGTCAAGGTCACATACTTAGTGCTTCAAAAACTTTAACGCTCGGGTAAATATCTTATAATTTCTGTTTTCTTTCATGGATCATCTTCATATTTCATATACGCATTGCTCTAATGGTCCTCTACCGCCCTGTGCCAAATCCACGTTTGTCCTGCCCCCGCCAATCCCAGGGTCAAGGTCACATACTTGGTGCTTCAAAAACTTTAATGCTCAGTAAATATCTTATAATTTTTCTTTCCATTCACGGATCAACTTCATATTTCATATATGCGTTGCTCTAATGGTCCTCTACCGCCCTGTGCCAAATCCACGTTCGTCCTGCCCCCGCCAAGCCCAGGGTTAACATCATACGCTCAGGTAAATATCTTATAATTTCTGTTTTCTTTCACGGATCAGCTTCATATTTCATATATGCATTGCTCTAATGGTCCTCTACCGCCCTGTGCCAAATCCACGTTTGTCCTGCCCCCGCCAAGCCCAGGGTCAAGGTCACATACTTGGTGCTTCAAAAACTTTAACGCTCAATAAAAGAAAATTTTGACTTGCAATTTGGCCTCATTTATTATCAAAGCGATATGTGGGACATCCGTGTTCTATGAACACATTTTCTAGTTTATTAAACTTCACACATGCATAGAAGACGACCCAAAGGTGTGTCTCGCGTAAGAATGACAACTCTTGCGTCGTTAATTTCTTAGTTATCTCCCTTTGTTGTTTCGTGCACTGATTTCGTGTCTGGAGCATAACTCGAACACCCTTTGGAATATTTTCATGAAACTTCACACATGCATAGACCACGACCCTAAAGGTGTGTCCCGCAAGAATGACAACTCTTGCATCACTAATTCTTTAGTTATCTCCCTTTGTTTTTCCGTCACTGATTTTGTCTCCGGAGCATAACTCGAACACCCTTTTTTCAAACTACTTGTGTATCTGAGGAGGGGGATACACATGCGCTTGTCGACAAGCGTCCATTTCTAGTTCCTAAACCTATGTTGAGGTTTATAAATAATTTATTCTCTGCAACCACATCATGCATTGTGTTGAAACTGTCGGTGGGTGTGGCTCAGTGTCTGTGGTGTGTTGGTTTGTGTGGCTCAGTGTGGCTAAGTGTGTGTATGGTGTGGTTCAGTGTGGGTGGGGTGTGGCTCAGTGTGGGTGGGGTGCGGCTCAGTATGGGTGGGGTGCGGCTCAGTGTGGGTGGTTGTGGGTGTGGTGTGGCTCAGTGTTGGTGGGCCTAGGGGTGTGGCTCAGTGTGTATGAGGTGTGGATGGGGTGTGACTCAGTGTTGGCCTGTGCGACTCAGTGTGGGTTGGCTGTGGCTCAGTGTGGGTGGGGTTTGGCTTAATGTTGATGGGCCCAGGGATGTGGCTCAGTGTCGGTGTCGTTCAGTGTTGGTGGGGTGTGGCTAAATATGGATGTGGTGTGGCTCAGTGTGAGCGGTGTATGTTTCATTGTGGGTGGGGTGTGGCTCAGTGTGGGTGGGGTGTGGCTCAGTGTGGGTGGGGTGTGGCTCAGTGTGGGTGGGGTGTGGCTCAGTTTTGGTGGGGTGTGGCTAAATCTGGGTGTAATGTGGTCAGTATGGGTGGGGTGGGCTCCGTTTTGTGATGGGTGGGGTTGTCTGCTCAGTGGGTGGGGTGTGGCTCAGAATGGGTGGGGTGTGTCTTAGTGCGAGTGGGTGTAGTTAAATGTTGTTGGGGTGTGGCTAAATCTGGGTGTGGTGTGGCCCATTGTGGGTGGTGTGCGACTCAGTGTTGGTCGGGTGTGGTGTGGGTCAGTGTGGGTGGAGTGTGGCTCAGTCTGGGTGGGATGTGGCTCAGTGTGGGTGGGGTGTGACTCAGTGTGAGTGGGAAGTGGCTCAGTTTGGGTGGGGTGGGGTGGGGCTGAGTGTGGCTGAGTGTGGGTGTGTGTGGCTCCGCTTCGGTAGGTGTAGCTCAGTGTGGGTGTGGTGTGGCTCAGTGTGGGTGGGTGTGACACAATGTGGGTGTGGTGTAGCTTAGTGTAGCTCGGTGTGGGTGGGTGGGTGTGGATGTGGGTCAGTGTGGATGGTGTTTTGCTCAGTGTGTGGGTGTGTGTTGCTCAATGTGGGTGTGTGTTGGTCAGTGTGGGTGGGGTGTGGCTCAATATGTGTGGGGTGTGGCAAAGTGTGGGTGGTGTGTGGCAAAGTGTGACTGTGAGTGGGTAGCTCAGTGTGGTGGTGTGAGCTCAGTGTTGCTGGGTGTTGCTCAGGGTGGGTGTGGCTAAGTGTGTATGGTGTGTTGCTCAGTGTGGGTGTGTGTGGCTCAGTATGGATGAGGTGGGTGTGGATGAGGTGAGTGGATGAGGTGGGTGGGTGAGGCTAAGTGTGGATGATGTGTTGCTCAGTGTTGATGATGCGTTGCTCAGTGTGGGTGTGTGTTGCTCACTGTGGGCGTGTGTTGCTCAGTATGGGTCGGGTGTGTCTCAGTGTGGGTGGGCTATGACCCAGTGTGGCTCACTGTGGGTGGGATGTGGCTCCATGTGGGTGGGGTGTGGCTCTGTGTGGGTGGCTCAGTGGGTGTGTGGTGTGGCTCAGTGTGGGTGTGTGTGGATGAGGTGTGGCTCGGTGTTAGTGGCTTAGTGTGGATGGGGTGTGTGGCTCAGAGTGGGTAGGTATGGTTCTGTGGGGATTGTGTATGGCTCAGTGTGTGTGGGGTGTGATGTAGTATGGTGGGTAATGACTTAGTGTGTGTGGGGTGTGGGTTTAGCTCAGTTTTGCTGTGGTGTGACCGAATGTGGCTCAGTGTGGTTGGAGTGTGGGTGTCGTGTGGTGTGGGTAGTGTGTGTTTCACTGTGGCTGGGTGTGGCTCAATGTGTGTGGGTGTAGCTCAGTGTGGGTTAGGTGTAGCTAAGTGTGGGTTGGGTGTAGCTCAGTGTGGGTTGGGTGTAGCTCAGTGTTGGCGGGGTGTGGCTTAGTGTGGGTGGGGTGTGTGGCGGCTCAGTGGGTAAGTGTGGATTGTGTATGGCTCAGTGTGTGTGGGATATGACGTAGTGTGGTGGAGAATGACTTAGTGTGTGTGGGTGTGACTCGGTGTGGCTTTGGCTCGGTTTTGCTGTGGTGAGACCGAGTGTGGGTTGTGTGTGGCTCAGTGTGGTTGGGGTGTGAGTGTCGTGTGGTGTGGGTAGGGTGTGTTTCACTGTGGCTGGGTGTGGCTCAATGTGTGTGGGTGTTGCTCAGTGTGTGTGGGTGTAGCTCAGTGTGGGTTGGGTGTAGCTCAGTACGGGTGTGGCTCAGTCTGGGTGTGTGTGGCTCAGAGTGGGCGAGGTGTGTGGGTGTGGCTCAGTGTGGATAGTGTATGTTGCTCAGTATGGGTTTGTGTTGCTCAGTGTGGGTGGGGTGTGGCTCAGGGTGGGTGAGGTGGGTGGGTGTGGCTAAGTGTAGATGGTGTGCTCAGTGTGTGTGTCTGTTGCTCAGTGTGGGTGGGTGTGGCTCAGTGTGGATGAGGTGGGTATGGATTGAGGTGAGTGTGGATGAGGTGGGTGGGTGTGGCTAAGTGTAGATGGTGTGTTGCTCAGTGTGGGTGTGTGTTGCTCAGTGTCGATGTGGTGTGTCTCAGTGTGGGTGGGCTATGGTGCAATGTGGGTGGGGTGTGGCTCAGTGTGAGTGTGTGTGGCTCAGTGTATGTGGTATGTGTCTTAGTGTGGGTGGGGTTTGTGCCTCAGAGTGGGGAGGGTGTGTTCAGAGTGGGTTGTGTATGATGGCGTGTGTGGCTCAGAGTGGGTAGGGTGTGGTTCAGTGTGGGTTGTGTGTGGCTCGGTGTGTGTGATGGTGTGTTGCTCAGTGTGGCTGGTGGCTCAGTATGGATGGTGTGTGGCTCATGGTGGATGGTGTGTTGCTCAGTGTGGCTGGTGGCTCAGTGTGGATGGTGTGTTGCTCAGTGTGGCTTGTGGCTCAGTGTGGATGGTATGTGGCTCAATGTGGATGGTGTGTTACTCAGTGTGGCCTGTGGCTCAGTGTGGATGGTGTGTGGCTCAGTGAATGGTGTGTGGCTCAGTGTGGGTGGGATGTGTCTTAGTGTCGGTGTATGGCTCAGTGTGGATGGTATGTGGCTCTGTAAATGGTGTGTGGCTCAGTGTGGATGGTATGTGGCTCTGTAAATGGTGTGTGGCTCTGTAAATGGTGTATGGCTCAGTGTGGATGGTGTGTGGCTCTGTAAATGGTGTGTGGCTCAGTGTGGATGGTATGTGGCTCTGTAAATGGTGTGTGGCTCTGTAAATGGTGTATGGCTCAGTGTGGATGGTATGTGGCTCTGTAAATGGTGTGTGGCTCAGTGTGGATGGTATGTGGCTCTGTAAATGGTGTGTGGCTCAGTGTGGATGGTGTGTGGCTCTGTAAATGGTGTATGGCTCAGTGTGGATGGTATGTGGCTCTGTAAATGGTGTGTGGCTCAGTGTGGATGGTGTGTGGCTCTGTAAATGGTGTGTGGCTCAGTGTGGATGGTATGTGGCTCTGTAAATGGTGTGTGGCTCAGTGTGGATGGTATGTGGCTCTGTAAATGGTATGTGGCTCAGTGTGGATGGTGTGTGGCTCTGTAAATGGTGTGTGGCTCAGTGTGGGTGGGATGTGTCTTAGTGTCGGTGTATGGCTCAGTGTGGGTGGTATGTGCTTCAGTGTGGATGATGTGTGGTTTGTCACTGTCAGGGTGTTGCCTTATTGACAGTTTTCTTTCGTCGGTGTATATTTCATCTATGTTATCTGGGCGTTGTGACGCCATTCTAACCAGGTTTAACCGTCTCTTCGAACTATATTGATCACTGGCGACGATTTGGCAGGGTATGTGTTTGTGCCTCCTGGGACTGTACGTGTATTTGTCTTTATTGTCTCTGCTGTTCTAATTTATTTAATTAGTGAGTGATTTATGAATTAATTGATTTCTTGACGGGCATCAAATAGTGCTTATAATAAGAAGACGCGTTTATAATAAGTAAGTAATAAGTATAAACTTTATTTAATGAGGTCGTCAACACAAACACATGTACATGTATATACAAATTTACTGGTTACAAGGTAAACAATACAAAACGGTATAGCTTGATAAGATAAAAAAAGACAAAAACTTATTCACAATTATTTACAGGAAATTGAGTACGACAAAATTTTAGATACATGGGGTAGATAATAATCTAAGCTGGACAATTCATGTGGGTAAAATTCCTAAGAAAATTGAGTCTAACATATGGTTATTATCACATATTAAGCACTTTCTAACTTCAGAGCATAGAGTCCAATTCTACAAGACCTATATTCAATCATACACTGATTATGCACCAGTCAATTGTAATCCCCGCCCCCCCCAGGCCGGGACATAGCGGGGGATAGCGGGGACATTGCATTTTTTTTTTGCAAAGCCCTGGTATATCCCCCGCACTGTGGGGACCGAAAAATGTGTATTCCCCCGCTATATGGCCCCGCCCCCGGGGCAGATACACATGTAGTTTGGGCCATTTTTATAATGTATATTAAAAGTATTATAACATGTTTTAGCCATCTATTCACTCAAGGAGTGTTGCTATATCTTTCACATACTATATACGAGTGCTATGTGATTTTGCCAATGTATGACAAGGCAGGTATTCCATGGGTAAACGATCTGCAAACAAAAATATGATTATTAAGCTCGACACTTGCACATGAGTTGTGTATACAATAAATGATGTAGTTGTGTTACACGAACTGTGAATGTAGAGCCATGTATATCCCGAAGGACTGCACTGATGTGCAGGCTCTTCTGGGTCTACATTGCCCTAAATCATGAGACCGTCTTTATCAGAATGTGGCTCAAATATTGCTTGAATTCATTTATGAGTTATTGGAATTGCAACATGTGACGCTATTAAATATTCAGCAATCATATTAATGGCCTGATTGACAATGATGAAATTGTGTTTTACGGCTCAGTGACGTGTATCTTTTAAGCACTTGGAGCTGGTAATACACCTGTACCGGTTTAATAGGAGTTGTGATTCATCTCTGAATTACGTATCTAGATTTAGTGTTCTTATGGCCTTATTGGATGACTGAATAAATCCTGGACGCTCGTATAGATTTGTTGAGTTAAATACTGTCGTCTGCATTCTTAGAAAACCGGACCTGATATGTGTAATCGGTGTAAGTCCCATTCCCACCATGTAAGGCACAGCACCACACAGTCAGATTGGGATCCAAACCGATCCTAGAACATGTCTTACCGTATTGTTCGAAAGGGTACAAACTGTGAGTGTTGAGCCCTGTAGACCCTGATCGGCCTGCACTGGTGCGCGGGCCAATCTGGGTCTACATTGCCCTCTATCATAAGACCACCTTTCTCAGAATAGGCTCAAATATTGCATGAATTCTAGTTACAAGATATTTCTCCAGTTGCAATTTACTTTATCGGATTTACAATCTCTGCTCAACATTACCTACCAGCTAAGTACCATTCAATGAAATAAACATGACTCCCTGACCATCAAGCAAACACGTCCGCTATTCAATGTGGAACACAAGGTCTATCTGACGTGTTTGCGTGATTCATCTCTGAATTTATGTACTCCTGATTTGCTGTCATTATGGCCTTATAAATAGTCTGCATTCTGAGAAAACCGAGCCTGGTATGTCTACCACCTGTCCAAGTCCCATTCCCACTATGTAGGGCACAGCACCACACAGTCAGATTGGGACCCAAACCGATCCTAGAAGCATGTGTTATTCAAAAGGGTAAACATCTGTGAATGTTGAGCCCTGTAGACCCTGATCAGACTGCACTTGTGTGCAGGCCGATCTGGGTCTACCTTGCCCTGAATCCCAAGACCGCATTTCTCAGAATGCGGCTCAACAAATGCTTGAATACTAGTAGTAATTAGTTATTGAATTTGCAACCAGTGACGCTGAAAGTCAGCAATCGTTATAATGGCCTAATTGGCAATGATGAAGCTGTGGTTTACGGCTCAGTAACTTGTATCTTAAGTCCTTAGAGCTGGTAATACACCAATGTTGGGGAGAGAATTCGTAATTCATCTCTGAATTTACAAGATCCTGATTTGACGTTGAGATGGCGCATTTGAATTATTGAACGAATCCTTGCCGCTTGCACCAATTGGTTGAATTAGATACTGTTGGGCTGCATTCTGAGAATACCGGACCTGATATGTGCAATCGGTGTAAGTCCCATTCCCACTATGTAGGGCACAGCGCCACACAGTCTGATTGGAATCTAAACCGATACTAGACGCTTCAGGAGATAATGTTCCCTCGGTGAGATAATCCACAATATCCCCCTCAACCAAGGGCACTATTTATATACTATTCAGCAAAGCTGAACCTATTTAATAACTAACACTTAGAGCCGACAGTCTGATAAGCTGCAGCGTGACCAAATTTTTCAATATACAAATCTGCAGCTTTTGCTCTTCTTCTTATTTCTTATTTTGTGGAGAAATACGAAGAAATGTAATAGATTTGAGTAAGTTTCTAAATCCGTAGATTGTAACAGATCCGTTTTATGGGTGAAAATCCACAAACGAATAAATCTGCAGATTTGGTCACCCTGAAGCTGTGATCATGTATATAGAAGATTTTATGGACACAGTAGAATGTAGACCCTAATCAGACACAGTGGTTGCAAATACAATAAATCTGTTTGGTCAGATCATTGGTCAAATGTGTGTTACACATGTCTGAGGTAACATGTAGGTGGTGAGAAAATCATCTCAATTTAAATTGAAATATGAACACAAATATTTAATAACTGACACATTGCTGAGGCATGGAAAAGTAGTTCACTTCAAAATCACTTAGTCGAGATTCACAGCAACAACCTAATATTCTTTCTAATTTTCTGTCAATGTTTACACTTGATACAAACAAAGTTTTTTCTTGGCTTTTGCAGCCCAGTACACACCACATGAAAGTACTTTATTGTGCATTTTTTTCTGGAACATTTTATCATCATTCCATATTCTCCTTGCCCGCAGTAACAGAATGTGGAACTGTCAGCTGAAAGACAACAAAAGCAGGATGTACCAGTAAAATGGTTACAGAAAGAAATTAGCGTGTGACGTAAGCCATATTAGGCAATTATGAAAATTTAGTGAACATATAAGCAATAATTCCATCAAACTCAAATAGTATTTACAAGAATGCCACCAAAGCTATGCTGTGAATGGATAAATGGGGTTTACAGCATATGCAAACAGTGTAGACCCAGATCAGGCTGTGCATCAAGACAGTCTGATCAGGGTGTGCACTGTTCCATATTCCGTCAGTTCAACATTGATCCTGTTCTGACAAACAATATAGATAATTTTTAGACTGCAGGAATGTGCTAGAGGACCAAGATCTAGGCTGGTCACAAATCCCACAAGCCCCATTTCTCTAGTCATGGTCACATTTGTTTAATGATAGAAGTGCTTACTTTGGCAATCAGAACAAAGCCAAGTCCCAGCTGGGGCATGATGAATTCCGACACACGGGAAGTGGAACCACCCAATGGTACAGTCCGGGTTGTCGCAGTGCACCATGTCTCCTTCCTCACCGCCTTTGCACCAACAGAATACCTCCGGCTGGACCACCTCTGGCTGGGCCACCTCTGTATGGGCCACCTCTGTATGGGTAGCTACTACGAGAAAGATGGAATTAAAGTTAGTTTTTAGAACAATCATGATATAAATTATGGTTGACTTGCCATGTTTTATTTAACAATTGACTGGTAATTTACGGCCCAACGACTTGTAACTAAACCCAGTTAAGGCACTGAATATACCAGAATGGACATAAAAATAATTATGGTGAGGGGTATATCGCTAACTGAGGACTGAAATGCGACACGGACTGACAAAATGGCAATTACGACCTGTCTAGATCCTGATAATCCTAGAGTGTCACAGAGGCCAAACTGGATCTAATCCATTTATTAGCAGATGTATGAATTGTTTTCCGACTGAATATTGAGCAGTGTATGCCTTGATCAGACAGTGTCGATGCGCAGGCTGATCTGGGGCTACACTGATCGCAAAGCCCATAAGCCCCATTTTGTCACATGTCACAAATGTCTTTCCATTGAAATCACAATGTCCTGATCTGGTGCCAGGATCCCTTATCACACCAATATCACTTGGCCCCATAATCTGATCTAATTTCCACAGACACAAATATTAGACCGAGCCCCGATAAGTTTGGTCGGCACCATTGAGAAACCTGTTTCACCCAGGGGGTCCCTCCCAACTGGCATGGCATGCTCTATGATGCAGATAAATAAATGCAATGTGATGATGATGAAATAGAGTTTAACACCCAGCAACTTGCATTGTTGGTCAACTAAGGTCAGGCGATGGGTAGAACCAACACCACCAGTGTCTAAAGTGGCATTGCAAACTAGAGCAATTAGTGAGCGGCGGCTCACGTATACCCCCGGCCACCGCCTTGACAGCAACCGGAATACTGCACCAAATGTTAAAGCAAATTTCTAAATAAAGTGATCTTGACCTTGGGCATGCGGGCCCCACAGATGGGCTACACACAGAATGGTTGTATGGATTATGATACATATGCATATACAGTTTCAGGCGATCACCTCATACGGTAAAGAAGTTATATGAGAATGGAGAAACTTAAGGATTCTTCCATACAAAAATGTCAGTCATTTGACCTTGACCTTGGGCCTGAATGCTCCATGGGCATGGTATGGAATGAAAATATGGATGATGATAAAGAAGTACATGAAGTTTGAAGTCAATTGGACTTACGTTTACAAAGATATTGGTTAGCTGAAAACTTTAACGCAAATATTTCTAAAAATTTAACGAAAATTTCTAAGTAATTTGACACTGACCTTGGGACCTGAAGGCCGCATGGGCATGGTATAGAATGAAAACATGGATGATGATAAAGAAGTACATGAAGTTTGAAGTCAATTGGACTTACGGTTACATAGATATTGGGTAACCGAAAACATTAACGCAAGTGTGACTGATGGATGGACGGAATGCCGAAAACTATATACCCCTCGGCATACTTTGTATGCCGGGAGTATAATTACTAATTATTTACAAATTGTACCTTTTTTCTGTTGTCTGGTCTCCATGGCCTTCTTAGCGCCCTCTCTCCGTCTCTGTGTGATGTCTGTCATCTCTGATAGGTGCATGTGAATTTCTGACACTGGCAGTAGAGTTCTCCTGGCAATTTCCTCCACATCTGTTTCACTGACACTGGTTTCATGATCCATGTTATTGTAGAAGGACCTTAATATTTCAGATGGGGGTGGACAAATGATGTTTGTTTCACTGTCCTTGCATACATCCTCCGGTGATATAAAGTGTCCATTGCAGAAGCCTACACATGTAGAACAATTGCGCCTCTTGGTCTATTGGGATCGTGAACAGGAAATGGGAGAAAGGATAACTTGGGTCCGCCTGAGAACCAACACAGTGGATCAAGTGCTGAGTTGTCACTTTCTCGTTTACATACAGGGTGAATACAGTCACTTTGAAAACATGGTAGAAGCATCAATACATATTTTGATGGACACGAGTTCACAGAATGCCGTTGTTTCATTGCATGGATGTCTTCAAAATACTTGTAAAGTTCAGGTTTTGATGCTTTTAATTGTTTTTTATCCTTAGTCTTCCCTTTCAAGAATACTAGTAGATCATCGCGTCGTTTACAAAGTTCTGAACCTGAAACACCTTTTTTCATAATTAGCTTAGTTCCGAATGCTGGAGCACCATTCACATGGTTAATGTAAACATCAGTAGCAGCATTCATGTTTTCCTGAATCTTGGTTTCATCGAGTCCTTTTCCAGATTTGTTTGAACCTGTTAGTGTAGATGGTATGTACAAATTTGAATGTGCTTTAGCAATGCAACCATTAAGGAGTTCCACTCGATTCAAAAAGGACCCCCCACTTTCCCTTGTTGTAAGTACAGTACATATTTTCCCATATTTGTAATGTCTTTCTGCCCACAGAAACTGAACTTCCACATGAGAGGGTCCTTCATCTGCTGCTCCATCAACACGGATACAGTCAATTGGTTTACCATGTAAACAGTGATTTACATCAGAGTCATTTTCCAGCATTTCTAAATCGGACATATGTTGTGAAGGATTTTTGGGAAAAGTGAAATGAGGTTTAACTACACCAACACAACAGACAGGGGTAGTATTAGTGTCCATAAATAAGTATGATGATGTCTGTAACACTGATTTGTAGTTGTTGACATAGTCAGTCCTGGTAGTTAAGGTTGGTTCATTTTCTAATTGTATGGACTTTCCTGATCTGTGAGTTGTTGTGGTATCAAGTCTAAAACCTGCTTGATCGTCTCTGTTCAGAACAACTTTGTCACTGCCATCTTTCAACTGAATGTAATCCAGTCCTTTGTACAATGCAGCGCTCCAATGACTATCTGGATTTAGTTTTATATTGAACCCTTTCCTGGCTCTGCGACAGGTGACATTTGCAACACACTTGTAACGCCTAGATGACAACCGCCGTTTGTTTCGGATTACACACAGCTGAACAATGGTGCCGTAGCCAAATTTGTCATTATATTTTTGTTCAAGGTGTTGTTTAATACTGCAAAATGTTACTTTGGGTCCATTATTTTGCCGATTTCCAGTAAATGTCAGAACTCCTGTACGCCTCCACTGGTCTGCTCCAACCCGATTGTCCGAAACAAACGATTCAATGTCTCTGCCAATGTTAGGGTATTTTTTTACAATCCTACTTACGCCTTTTGACACTTTCCTTTTCAAAATTCTACTCTCAGCTAATTGCTTAGCGAGTATTCTCCGTTTGCGTCTTTTTGACTTTTTCATCTCTTTTTCAACCATTACACCAATCTTCTCAGAGTTTAAATTCAAACCTATCCATTCATCTGCATCTTCATCACTACCTGTATCACTTTCAGAAACAATGTCACCAATGTCATCAAAATCACTATCATGTTCATGGTCTATTGTTTCACACAAATTTGTACATATTTCAGCATTGGTAGAATTTAATAACAGAGTATCTGATTTAAGTTCATCAACAACATCAACATCCACCTGAAACGGGCTATTATCCACATCACACTCGTATTCATCATCAGAAGAAGAATTTTCTGAATCACTGTCTATTTCTGGGACTGGAATTCCTATGCTTTGTAGAAGGGCCCGATCATGTACAGCAGCGAGTTCAGTCACTGCCGATCTTATTTCATTTGCTTCCTTGAATGCTTTCATTATCGTCAGTTTCTTTTCCGCAAAATTAGTAAAACCGTACTTTACTTCAGCTCCTGTAGTGGATAAACCTTTTGCCTCACACACCGCATACTTTATTAACAGTTTATCAGTCTCTGTGCTTGCAAGTTTACACACAGCTTGAAGTTGTTCCTTGGTTAATGTCCGTTCTTCCTTGCTCGTCATACCATGTAAATTTTGACACCATTTAATAACTTTCATGTGATCAATTCCATCTTTTAGCCCCGTTACGTAATTGACCCGACTACCCTTTCCCTTCGTCTCCATCCTAAACACAACCACCGGTAACTGCATACATCTACGGACCGCCTTATAACTTTCGTATTTGTTAAAATGTCGTCTATAAATGGTTGGAAGGTCAACAACAATAGATCTGAGAATATCATTGCCGAAGTCAATCAACTTTCTGCAGTCATTACAATTTTTGTGATATATCTCACAATATCTTTGTTTTAAGTAACCAAAATGTTCCAATGAGATACCTTGCAATTGTGATAAAAAAATGCCATCGTCGACTTTACACTTCTCCATTTGGGACAGATTACGTCTGATAGCAGAACAAAACAAATCAAATTGGTTTTCTGTCAAGCCTGTTGCACCAAAATCATCAGGTAGCTGGTTAACAGGCATTACTGAAAATGCTGAGTAGCAAATGATGTATCTCTGGTTTGTATTTCACTGCGAGACAAGTTTTCACCGAGACTGGTTCTGGATGGAATGTCGCGTGATGAGTCCACAGAACTTTCTGTTCCATTCAGACTACCAGAGGCATTTTCTTGGTGTATGGATGGATCGTCGCGTGATGACTCCACAGAATTTTCTGTTCCATTCAGACTACCGGAGGCATTTTCTTGGTGTATGGATGGATTGTCGCGTGATGATTCCACAGAACTTTCTGTTTCATTCAGACTACAGGAGGCATTTTCTTGGTGTATGGATGGATCGTCGCGTGATGACTCCACAGAACTTTCTGTTTCATTCAGACTACCGGAGGCATTTTCTTGGTGTATGGATGGATCGTCGCGTGATGATTCCACAGAACTTTCTGTTTCATTCAGACTACCGGAGGCATTTTCTTGGTGTATGGATGGATCGTCGCGTGATGATTCCACAGAACTTTCTGTTTCATTCAGACTACCGGAGGCATTTTCTTGGTGTATGGATGGATCGTCGCGTGATGATTCCACAGAACTTTCTGTTTCATTCAGACTACCGGAGGCATTTTCTTGGTGTATGGATGGATCGTCGCGTGATGAGTCCACATAACTTTCTGTTTCATTCAGATTACCGGAGGCATTTTCTTGGTGTATGGATGGATCGTCGCGTGACGATGTGTCTACAGTTAGTATTTCAACTGTACATGTGGCTGTACACGTTGGTTTGGTGAAAAAGGATGCAATTTCCTTTTCCTGTCCTGACTGAATTCCGTCTCGAAATTTCTTCTTTGTCTTTGTTTTGAAGATCACTCAACTCGTGTTGTAGTTGCCTTTTTCTTGGGCGCAATTGAGACAATCTTTCAGTATTGAGAATGGCACGATTGTAATCATGAACATTACTGTTTTTGTCCCGCTGATTCATTATCAACAACATTTCGGTTTCCATTTCTTTAAGATCTTCTTTAATTTCACTCATTCTGCTCTGACGGAGTTCAGTCGTAATTCTGCCTTTTTGTACCTTCTTTGTAGTGTCCCCACCATGGCCAAATGTCTTGGACCGTGTTTTATTCTTTTTATAGAGATAACCTTTTTCATGAACTAATTGTCTTGCTTTCGTGACTAGAGTATTTCGATCATTCAATAACGATGGCGATTGAATACACAGTTCTTTGGCAGCATCATTTATTGCTTTGTGGTAATTAAACAGTTTGTCTTTCTCCGACAAATGAAAGTATATCTTACTTTGTTCCTCAATTTCTGTAACATTGATGGTGATGGTATCTCCCTTATCTGCCTTTGCCTGTACCTGACGACAGAAGATGGCATACCAACATGTTACATGTATGCAAAACGCACCCACCAGTTAGCATATGACAACTATAGATGTGTAAAAAAAAATCGATAACGCTCTGTCGTGTCAAATGCCAGGTGTTCACCTGATGACATCATTCAGCGCGAGGCTGTAAACTGTGTGACCTTTAGGCTATGTTTTGAAATTGAACTGATTGGTCAATACGTCGTTTGATCTGTGCCGCAAACGTCTGGGAAAATCAAGGGGCAAAATGCTGAGGAGACGCTATTATGTTTGCGGAAAATCCTAAATATTTTCCTTCTATGCGCTCAGAAGTATACGTCGCGACCACCATTTGAACTGTCTAGTCGAGACGGTTCAAATGAGTGGTCACAACATGTACTTTCATTGAGAAATAAAAAAAATATATATTTCATACCCGTAAAGGTGTATTATGTCAATTTCTGAAAGGACTTGGTTAAATATACACTCTCGATTATCATTGATTATACGACTTCTTGTCGGCCTTCAGTTTCAGACATGAAAGGAATGCCGCATCTTTACAATTTCTCTGATGTCGTTTCTGGCCGACATCAAACGAAATTTGGACCTTTCATGATTATTGTGACGTGATATTTTTAACTTTAATTTAAAGTTAAAAAACATTTGCACCATTTACATAATCGCTAATGCGGACTCGACAACACCTTTCATTGGTTCATCACATCTGAGACGTAACGCATTATGTGCGCTTATTGTGTTTCCAAAAATCTGGTACACGGACTTAATGTTGTTAATTTCATCGTCTACTTAGAAGCTTGCAGATTTCGGTAAATATTGTCACCGTAGTAATATTAAACCGTAATTATATTGATGAAAAGATATTTCCAATTATGATTGTTTACTGTCCGAAAACATACGTTTAAAAAAATATCCACATTTCACACCTGTCCGAAATTTAGGGACACGAAAAATAATTATTTTTGTGATAATATAGGGTGTCCGAATATTTAGGGTGTCCGAATACATAGGGTCAGTACGGTAATCATCTGATTTCGATAAATGTATAATTTGACCCCTCTTGCCCCGCGGATTCTACCCCAGGTACACCATAACCGTAACACATAGACCATTCCTATGAAGTTTTGTCAACATCGGGCAAGCGGTACGGAAGAAGTTGTTGGGAAAATGTTGACTGATGGACGAAAAGTGGTAATAACGGAGACATGATCGATTGTAACGTAGCATGTTTCACAATACATTACAAACTGAATAAGTTTATGTAGTACGTACGTCTTAAAGCGTTCACGACATTGTGACGTTGGACAAGATCACTGGACTTTTTGTCAACAAGGTCACGTGGCTCAAAAAACCCGTCCATCATTTCCTTGACGACAAAGGCAGGTCCCTTGCCCTTGCATTTGGCTAACAAGCATGCCATCCAGGTGCGTGGAATGCACAATTCCTCATCAGTGACCAGACGCTCATAGCCAGCTGGAGTATCGGATTCAACAGGATGTAGTTGCTGAAAAGCACAATAACAGGAAATTATGTCTTGTAGTACTGTAATCAACATACTGATATATATATATAGATATACTATTTTGTTAGAGCATTTAATTTTATTATTTTATATTCATGCGACTGAAAGTTTTTATGCCACCGGGTTTTCGAAGAAACGGGTGGCATATAGTGTTTGGACCGTCCGTCTGTCCATCTGTCCGTCTGTCCGTCCGTCACACTTTTCGGTTAACCAATTTGTCACAGTTTCTCAAATATGCTGCAGGTGGCATCCGCGTTCGACAGACGCATTTCTTGTTTTCATTTATATTGTTGACAAAGCTATGCGAAATATGTTTTGCAATACTTTTTTTATGTTATTCAAAGACTTTGATTTGTGAAACATTCCAATAACTAGATGGCCGCTGCCTGCATGTCGCGCCTTGGGGCGAGGCATGGACACTAAAAAAAGAGATATAGTAGACTGAAAACTTAACCAAAAAACTTAAACCAAAAAACTTTAACCGGACACACGGACACACGGACATACGGACAGACGGACGTACGCCAAAGTGCCGACTATATCGCGCTTTCCGCAAGCGGGCGCGACAGTGATGATAAACACTCATGTGAAGTTTAAAGGTAATGGGTGAAGCAGTTGCAGAGATATAGTACATGAAAAAACTTTAGCCAAAAACTTTAACCAAAAATTCAAAGTAATTTGACCTTGACATTGGGCACAGGGGCCGCACGGGTGGGGGTAGAATGAAAATATGGAGATGATAAACAGCCATGCGAAGGTTCAAGGTAATGGGCAAAGCAGGTGCATAGATATAGTACATGCAAAAAGTTTAATCAAAAACTTTTAACAAAAAACTTCAAAATAATTTGACCTTGACATTGGGCACAGGGGCCGCACGGGTGGGGGGTAGAATGAAAATATGGATGATGATAAACACCCATGTGAAGTTTCAAGATAATGGGCGAAGCAGTTGCAGAGATATAGTATAACGAAAAATTTAACCAAAAAACTTGAACCAAACAAAAAACTTCAAAATAATTTGACCTTGACATTGGGCACAGGGGCCGCACGGGTGGGGGCTTGAATGAAAATATGGATGATGATAAACACCCATGTGAAGTTTCAAGGTAATGGCCAAAGCAGTTGCAGAGATATAGTGTAAGGAAAAACTTTAACCAAAAAACTTTTAACCAAAAAACTTTAACCGGACACACGTACGTACGTACGTACGTACGTACGTACGTACGGACACCAAAGTGCCGACTATATCACGCTTTCCGCAAGCACCCATTGTTTAGTCCAAAATTTACCAGTAACAGAGAAATGGACCTAAACACTTACATAGTCCGCGGCCTCCACCTGTATACCCCTGGCTGGCATGTAGTGGTCCAAACAAATTTCTGTGACTTCCGTCTGATTTACTGTACTCCTCTCAGATCGTACAGTCTCTGTGAATATATGTTCAGCGATAAATGAGCTCTGACATATCAATTTTTATTGCGCTGTCGTATACATGTATATAACCGTAAACATTATTAATTATCAATGAAACATATTTTCTGTATATGACATCAAAGATAGTCAAAAAATACAAAGCATATGGGGAATCAAATTCCATATATGTTCATACAGACATGCAAATTAGGCGATTTTCGCAGAGCCAAGGTTGCCCATATATATTTAAATGCCTGCATGCAGTTGTAACATTGTAAGAGAAGTTCTAGCTGTCACCCCCAAGGTGTAAACCTGCAACCGTTTAAACAAGAAGTGGCATCGTTAAACGAAGCTAATCTCCTCGCTGGCAGCCTTGATAATATAAAAATGTATAAACAAACATATATTCTAAACGCATTTGCTAAATGTAAATACTAAGTAAAATTTTGTGACCTTGATCTTGGGCGTAAGAACCCGGGTACATATGTGACACTCAATTATGTTCAGGTAAACACTGTTGCCAAATAATGTTGAAATCCATGAAGCGGTTTCAAAGAAACGAATAAACATATTTGCTAACCGTAAATACTAAGTACAATTTCGTGACCTTGATCTTGGGCGAAAGAACCCGGGTACATATGTGACACTAAATTATGTTCCGGTAAACACTGTTGCCAAATATTATTGAAATCCATGAAGCGGTTCCAAAGAAACGAGTTAAACACATTTGCTAAACAAAGTGTTACGCACGCACGCACGCACGCACGCACGCACGCACGCACGCACGCACGCACGCACGCACGCACGCACGCACGCACGCACGCGTTACGCACGCACGCACGCACGCACGCACGCACGCACGCACGCACGCACGCACGCACGCACGCACGTGAACTAATGCTATACCCGCTTTTCACTATGCGAGGGGATAATTAACCAATAATGTTTATGATATGATAAGAATGTGGTTATGACCAAATGGGGGGCCGTTTTAACTTTTGAATTTTTTTCCGAGGGGCCGTTTTGACTCACTGATGCATAAGTGATCTACATTTTAAATAGAAATGGACCTTGGTAGAAGTTAGGGGGTGGGGATGGGGGGTGGCACTGCACTGGCCTGACTGTGTACTAATAATTAACTAGGCCTACGTCTATGCGTGGAGTGATCAGAGTTGTAGCTAATCAGATTGGAATAAATACCTACCCATACCAAATAATTTTACCCGGGTCTACCTTAACCGTACATGTTTTCGAACCAAAACGGTTATTACTGAAAAGAGTAAAGGTAACAGAAAAAAGCACACGCATAACAAATAATAAAGCAATGTGCATGTGTGTAGGTTGAATATACCTGCATCATCTGTAGATTTAACCTCATCTTCCTCTGTAACGCTTGCTGCTCGATCGTCCGCCATCATGATTACTTATGAGATTTTTTATTAAATTCCCGCTTTGTCTCTAATCTAATACCTAAGACCTAACACGTAAGACATAATACGTAATACGCGGGACGTAATACATAAGTACTAAGACAAAATGGCCCTAATGGGTTGTTTTACAATCATGGTACATCAAATAGTCTCACAGGGGGTCAAAAATAGATGTGTTTTGTTTTGATCAATATAGTTTATTTTTTATAGTGGATACATCAAATTTTCGATATTTGAACAATTTGAGGCACTCATATAACACAAACAAAAAATATGAGATTTTACTTGTGAAAAATCATAAACTCGTATAATAACATAACCTTTTGCAGTCCTGCTTATAATCATATCAAATAACATTCAACTCAACATCGTGTTGGTATGATTTGTACTGCAGATACCATAAAATAAAAATGCAATATTGATTTCCAACTACATACGTTATTTGTTGGTGTAAAACTAAATTGCAATATTTTAATTGCTGATGTATATACATACAAATTGACTGCATGAAGTTGTGTCTACTGCATTACATGAAACAGTTACATTAGCTGTTTTATAATTTACAGTTAAGCATACACAGGCTGCATTTACATGCCAATTTTGGAAACTATATCCGTTACGGTAATCTAGATATTTGATGTCAAAAAAAGGTGTCTTTTCCGACTTATTTCAGTCGGAAAGGACACTTCTTTTGACATACTAAAATAACTATATGCCCATGACTCTGATTAATATTTTTATATCGATTGGCGAAATTGATGATGAATGAAGTCTGTAAACCACATTTTTATCTATTTTGCATATTTGGTTTTTGTAACTTACACTTTATATAGCTTGGCAAGTGTTACCCTCATGATTTTATACCCGATACTGACTACCACTCCATGTTAATAATGCGCCTATTTCTATTGCAGTTGCACACATTACATGACTGGTTAATAACGTACATATTTAAATGCATTTGAACTGCAAATTCACAAGTAAGTTGTTACTTTTGAAAGTGTTGTGGTCATTCGGAAAGGACAATATTTTTGACGGCCACATTAAATTGTCAATTTGTCACTGTACTAGTATCAGATGCTCCGTGCCATGAATACAGGTGAGTAGTATACATTACACCATATGTTGTTCATACACAAAAAGCTTCACTTTTTGATTGTTTGTCTTGTTGGTGGGGTTGCAAAGTTACTACAGTATTACCATTATTGTAGAATAGTTTCCATAAACTACTTCAAAGATTTTTATATTTTTATCGATCTAGTCTACAATAATTCTAACCAATCACACTAGCATCACAAACAAAAACAATAAGCTTTGTTGTACATTATACATGTAGTCATGCTGTTCAGTTTTGAAATAAGTGGAATTGGAATTTATAATATAGAAGGGCATACGGTTTTGGCAGCCAAATCATCTATTTGCTTTATCTGGAGCTCCGCAGACTTCATCCTTTTAACTTCCCGGTTGAGGGCTTCAACTTTGAGTTTAACATTGTCACATTTTATGCAGCAGCATACTATGCGTTCCATTGCTTTCATATGCGTGACATTTGGTTTGCATTGGATGAATTTGCAGTAGCCTATCTTTACTGTTGGATGACTGGAATTGAACCATCGACATGCTTCTATATATAAGCATTCTAGAAGAAAGGGTGGCTTTCCCTTCTTAACCCTCTTCTTCAGGGGTACTTCCCTCGAGATAGCTTCACTTTTCCAGTATCTGTTACTAGATCTTTGGTTGATTGTGGCAGAATGTCTTTTCTTTGTTTTCGTTCAAACCGTTTCTGTCGGAGTACACAACCTCCTGTGCCCAGTAGAGAAGCAACCTTCTTCTTCATTCGTGGGTATTTTGCTGTTGCATGACATGCAGCATGAGCCAAAATCTTATAGTGTTGCTTTGCTTTTTTGTTCCATTCGTCCTTGGAAGTTCATCTATCTTTTCTTTGGATTGAAGTTGTGGCTGCACACATTGACTCATCCAATTTTCTCTTCACCCCTCGTTTCTCCAACTCCTCTTGCTTTTGTGGACTCGCGCGGCTATGACTCTGTCTATCACTCTAGCATAGGACCGTGGTGAATGTGACAGTTCCTGTTGTATTATCTTGGCGCGTCTAAAGTGTGTTGCCGACTTGATGCACGGTTTATGTCTGATTTTTTATTATCAGTAGTCATCTTTTTCCTACTTCTGTCTATCATTTTATCATGTGCTTTCTCTGGCTGTTCCTTCTATCTCTACTTTCTTTTTCTGACGGTGGTACTCGTTCATTGTCTGTCATCAGCTTAAGCTTCTTTGGCGGTTCATCTTTAGGTGCATTTGCTGATCGTTGGACTTGCTTGTCATGTTTCCATTTTTGTCTTTGTTTGATTGCTTTGTCCGGGTTTAAATCTGCCACATGTTTATATTTTCCTTCTTTCCTTTCTCTGTCCTTCACTTGCATTTGTTTGTAACATGCTGGGTTTGTTAGTCTTACATTTTGTCTGTACTTTGGCTTTTGTTGTCTGCTTTAGTAGCCACAGTCTTTCGCTTTCTCAGATTGAAGGGAAACTTTACCGTTAGTATTTCCGACATTCTACACAAATGTTAGTGATGCAGCTAAGATGTAGAAATAAAGAATTATTAATGCAGCATCAAGTGTGCATCTTTATCTGGTTCTCAAATGCTCACCAATTTACTTCTTTCTCAAAGTAAAAAGAGGAGCATTTCTACCACCAGATTGCACTCTTTATCCTGCAGTAATAAGAAGAACCACCACCAAATTAGTTTTGCTAGGAAGCTAGGATCTATGCAGCTTTCATTTTGGTGAGTATTAGTAGCAGGTTAGCCAACTTATAGACCACCAACCAGTGTAAGGTGTCATGCAGGAGTGGAGGTATGTGTTCCTCTGTGAGTACTAGATCATCTAAGCCTACCAGTATATACAACAGACAAGCACATATAGCTGTGAAGAACAAAGATGAATGTGTCAAATTATTTGTCCTTTCCGACATTTGAAGGTATTGAGCTCAGAATCATGATTTGGTAAGACTAGTGTATGTCCTATACAGTATTTGGAGGGTTAGAAGTGTATATGCAGTGTATATATTCATCAGAATGGAAAAAAGGCAATGAAAAATTATGTTTTTATGTCAAAGTATTATTAAATTTAATGGTACAATATATTTTTGACAGTTTGAACTGTATTAAAAATACATCAGCTACCTGTATGGTAAAGAAAATTATTACTTTTCATACTAGAGTCTACACAGACCAAAATAAAAAGTTGATATCTTGAGAAACTCTGCATATTTATACCACTTATGTATAATCATGAAGCTCACCCTTTTTTTTCGGAAAGGACAATTTGTTTGACATAGTATTCCAAGGTGAAAAATCAATGATCAACAAGACATGCAACATGCCAAATATTCAACATGGTATGTACTACTATTGACACTAATAAGAGTTTACATATTTATGTTTGTTGATGAGTAATGAGCAAATAACATGTTTTTCGGAAAGGACAGATTTTGACGGAATCCCCAATTGGCAGCATTCGAGCACCTGGCTTCAAAAATCTTGCATGGACAGATAATAAATGATTGTTGGTTTTATATGGGCAATAGATGAGTGTTATTTGTGACATGTTTTTTTTTACCTGACTCATGTTTAACAGTGGGTTTACCATGCCCTATTCGGAGAGGACATTTTTTGACGGAAATGACCCTCCTGTCTTCCATGCAAGCTCACGAGAACAAAAATTGACATAACCTTACAGGTATTTTTTTATTTGAACAAAACATGTTAAGTCATTAGTTCTATGTTGTCAAGAGTGTCTTAAAGTTCCAAATATGATTGGTGTATCTGCTCAAACATGCACACAATTTAGATGAGACTGCGTTTTTATCAATAAATGGCACATAATTACCTATTTTGAAGAAAACAAATATGTTTCAAATAATTTTTTTGCTGTGACTGACAGGTGTAATAGGGGCCAACATTTTGGAATGATGGCATTGATGTATACATGTATTGTGTGGGATTAAATAGGCCATAATATGGGTTTACGCTCAATGTACCATGATTGTAAAACAACCCTAATACGCTTCCGTAGGTATACGCCTCAGAAACTAAAACTTAAAAAAAATTAAATTAACGCAATTGAACAACGGCATCGTTATCTCTAAGCTAATCCCTTCACTGGCAGCCTTGATAATAAAAAAACACATTTGCCTTACAAACAAAGTGAACATAAGTCCTCTGTGACCTTGACCTTGGACGGTATATTTAATGTATTTATAGGCCTTGGTATGTTACTTCAACCTGTGGTATATTTTGGCCTAAGAGTAATATGTGGCTGTGATTGGAGAAATGGGACTTATGGAATACGGCCTTGGTATGTTACTTCAACCTGTGGTATATTTTGGCCTAAGAGTAATATGTGGCTGTGATTGGAGAAATGGGGCTTATGGGTTTTGTGATCAGTGTAGCTCCTGATCAAATAGCACACTCCAGTCGCCTGATCACGATCTATATTGCTTGTTAGAAGCATGATTGGTGTTTCATTAATGGAATGGCGAACAGTGTAGAATCACTGTGTATGCACAGGCTGATCTGGATCGACACTGGTCGTAAAACCCATAAGCCCCATTTCTCCAGTCACAGCCACATATATGAGACTACACGTATCTGGAATGTTCAACTAAATATCAGTTTGCCTTTTTATTTTTTGCAACATCGAGGAAACTTTCTTTACTATTAAGTGCCAATGTCGATGTTGTAAATCCCCCGCTTCATTCATGCTCTTCTTCTTTGCAATGATGCACTCCTTCTGACCAGGTGTTTTCCTACTAATAAAATTTTTGCTCCGGTATTTTGTAATTTCATCCATTTCTTTTTTAGAGTGTTGTTCTTTGCCTTAGATGTTCTTTGAACTCCATTTGTTTTATCCCTGGATTCTTCATGTTCTGCAAGCGAATAAACGTCAAGGTCTGGGTCCTCATGTTCAAGGCTTACATCTACATCACCGTCGGACATCATAATTAATCGGGTCAGTAATTTGTGTTTCTGGTCCATTTGTTGTTTCCCTGTCTTCCAAGATGTCCATGAAATCAATGTCATCTAGTTTTTTTCCAATAAAGTTATTTTGTATCTTCATTTGCTGCACTAGCAGAATTTTGCCTACATGCACTCTCTGAATGAATGCACTCGATGTGCGGTAATGTTGTAGATACACCGATGGTGTGTGCCCAAGGTGGCGACACACCCAATCTAATTGTGCGTCATTCAAATCCAATACCTGAAAATGAAATTATAAAACTTACAGAAATGTTTTTTTTTGCTTTTAAATATTTTATAATATACTAAGTCTAAATAGCCATGTTTCTTTTATAATACATTTTTGCTTCATGTCAATATGGATTACTTCACTAAAGGTTCATAATAGCTTTTGTCATATTTTGATGTCCCTAAGTAAGCTGCCAACTTTGCAACATCCTGAGGAACCGGTAAATCAACTGATTTATTGAACTGGCGTTGTTCTAGGATAGTGACAGCCCTCTTCTTAGCTTTGATTTTCCATTCACTTCTCACAAGGAATGAGAAATCTTGTGCATCCTTGCGCTGCTTCTCATCCCGAGTCCTTACAGTGTAACCTTCTTTTGCCGCAGCTAAATGGGAAATGTCGTAGCTTAAATTATTTTCAACGCTGTGCTTGGATGTTGCAGCTCCTCCTCTTTGTTTAAGCCACAGGCTTCCAGTGAACACTTTACGAATGCTTCAAAGTATTCTACATTTAACAATTCTCAGAATGATGCTTTAGGCATACTCAGTTCCTGTCTTAGCAAGTGTAACAGACGGCTAGCTAACCGCATTCGATAGCGATGTCAGATGGTCTCATAATTTTGCAATATTGCTAACAAGATGAGAAGACAAAATTATTTTTTCTTCTCATCTTGTTGTAGTGATACTCTCCCAATAAAATTATGAGACCATCTGACATCGCTATTTCGGTTATAAAGTCATTCATCATTGTTGGGAAAACTTCTTTTTGAAGCTCGGCAGAGGCTGTACTGGATACTTTACCTTCAAAAATAAACTGTTGTACAACTGCAACTGAATCGGAGCACTGGTCTTTCCCTGCACAAGTATTGCTATGCTTTCTATAGTTCTCAAGTAACCATAACGATTCCAAGCACTGTGGGCATGGCCCATATTCCGTTGCATCAAAAGAACCTTTCCGTCAAGATGTTCACCTGCATTTTCATGTCCCTTATGTTGTCTCCTGCCTTTATCCCGCTTGGTGAAATTTACAGACGCTGAGGCTGTGTCTTTTTTCGCCATCTCCATAGCCCTAACTAGCAACACTGCCGACCCTGCGCAGCACGCAGCATTTGGGTCGGTGACCCAAGTAGGGTTTCTTAGCTCACCTGAGCGAAGCTCATGTGAGCTATTGTTACCGCAATGTGTCCGTCCGTCGTCCGTCGTGGTCGGCGTCCGTCGTCCGTGAACATTTTTAAACGTTTTCTCCTCGGTAAACATTGGGAGATTACAAAATTGTTAAAATGACGTCATTACGTAATCCAAGATGGCCGCCGTCTAAAAATAGCACAAATTCTTCAAAAATCTTCTTCTCAAGAACTGCCAACCAGATTTCGACAAAACTTGGTAGGAATGATCGATGTACAATGCTCTTTCAAAGTTGTTAAAATGGTGACCCCGGGGTCAAAAATGGGCGTGGCCCGTGGGGTCAAATTGGGGTTAAATTTTATTTTTGACCAAATATGGTCATGTCATATATCAAATCGAAGGTATCATCAACGAGGCGATCACTCTGGTGACTTTGTCGTTATGTCATCCAAGATGGCCGCCGAAAGGTCAAAAGGTTGTTCTTTTATTAGAGATTTCAAAATTCTTCTTCATATGAACTGCTTGGCCCATGGTAGCCAAACTTAAAAGTTATGGTCCATGAGTGAAACCTTTTCAGATTTGTTAAAACGGAGGTCGTCGCTAATCCGAGATGGCCGCTGTCTAAAAATAGCACAAATTCTTAAAAAATCTTCTTGTGAACCGCCAGCCGGATTTGGACGAAACTTGGTAGGAATTTATCGATGTAGAATGCTCTATCAAAGGTGTTAAAATGGTGACCCCGGGGTCAAAAATGGGCATGGCCCGTGGGGTCAAATTGGGGTCAAATTTTATTTTTGACTTTATATGCTCATGTCATGTATCAAATTGAAGGTATCGATAAGGCGATTGCTATGGTGCAATATTTGTCGGAATCGGATGATTATGTCATCCATGATGGCCGCCGAAAGGTCAAAAGGTCATTCTCTTATTAGAGGTTTCAAAATTCTTCTTCACATAAACCACTTGGCCCATGGTAGCCAAACTTAAAAGTTTCTTCTCATGAACCGATAGCCGGATTTTGACAAAACCTGGTAGGAATGATTGATGTACAATGCTCTTTCAAAGTTGTTAAAATGGTGACCCCCGGGGTCAAAAATGGGCGTGGCCCGTGGGGTCAAATTTTATTTTTGACCGAATATGGTCATGTTATATATCAAATCGGAGGTAACAATGAGGCGATCACTCTGGTACATTTGTTGTCGAAATCGGATTGTTATGTCATCCAAGATGGCCGCCGAAATGTCAAAAGGTTGTTCTTTTATTAGAGATTTAAAAATTCTTCTTCACATGAACCGCTTGGCCCATGGTAGCCAAACTTAAAAGTTAAGGTCCATGGGTGAAGCCTTTTCAGGTTTGTTAAAATGGAGGTCATCGCTAATCCAAGATGGCCGCCGTCTAAAAATAGCATATATTCTTAAAAAATCTTCTTCTCATGAACCGACTAAACTTGGTAGGAATGATCGACTTACAATGTCATGTATCAAATTGAAGGTATCGATGAGGCGATTGCTCTAGTGCAATATTTGTCGGAATCGGATGATTATGATGTCATCCATGATGGCCACCAAAAGGTCCATTTATTCAAGATTTTGAACGTCTTTTTCTCAGGAACCACATGGCCAATGCTGGACAAACTTCATAGAAAGTGAAGCATTTTCAGATTTGGTAAAATGAGTCATCGCTTAATCCAAGATGACCGCCATCTAAAAATGGTGTTCATGGAGTCAGGTGAGCGAATTAGGGCCATCATGGCCCTCTTGTTTAATAATGGTGTGACCCTGCGGAAAAGGGGGATACTTTTGGGGTAAAGGGGGCTATTTTGTGAACTGTGCTTATGCTGAGTTGAAAAAACGATTTTAAACATCAAAACCCAATTTGATTAGGTTGACGACTTAAGAAGCCCTTATTTGGGCTCTAGACACAGGGTTTTAGCCCTTATAAGAGGGTTCAGGGTTTATTCTGAAACCCTGGATCATATTTCCTAACCGGGGGGAACCCTGGGGGTCGATAAATGGCCAAAAAACCCAGGAACAAAAAGTCATGTAACCCGCTATAGAAAATTGACGATGCACTTTATCTCATATTTTGACTTTTTGTCTGTCCCTTTGTGGGCAACTATTTTGACTAGCGGCGATCTATAGATGTTTGTTGGAAGTGCTTACGTTCCAAATGTCAGCAAAATCGGTCGGGCTGTTAATCTTTTATGACCACTACAAGTCAGATTTAAGGTCATGTTATGGTTGCTGTAGCGGATATGTCGTCTGAAACCATGGTAAACGAAGCTTCAGGCGGCCACAGAATTTGTTCTACTGCGTATATCGGGAAACGGTCAACGGCAAAAGGGAGCTACAGACCGACCGTACGTGTGTGCTAAGTTTGATTGAAATCGAATGTCCGATGCAGCCACAATTGGCGGAAAACCGTAACCCTAACTTGCAGCAAAATGTCGTCAACATTTTCGATATTGGTGAAAGTATGCGATACGTTTTCGTTCATTTCTTCGCGAATAATATAGATATGAAGCTGAATTTTAAAAAAATCAGGCACACATTTGAATCTTCTAGACGATAGGCTAATGGTTTTAGGACCGTGGAAAATGTTCGACTGTTTTCTACTCGGCACGGGCCAGGGTTAGGCAAGAACGCGAGTACTCCTTCTTAGGCCGCTGCACGGCATATTGCTGCCAAATTTCGTTGAAATCGAGCGCTGGCAAAGTGGAAATCTGGAGAAACCCTAACTAGGGGGATGGGGGACCCAAGGGCCCGGGTAGCGCTTAGGTCCGCGGAATTTATAGGGTTTTGTCATCAAGGGTTACACCCTGCGGAAAAGGGATACTTTTGTGACCATTAGGGCTAGTTGGGGTTAGCTGCTTATATCGATTTGAAAACACGATTTTAAATATGAGTAACCGACTTGACTAGCTTGACGCCGTTATTTCGGCTCTAGACGCAGGGTTTGAGCCTTTAAAAGAGGGTTCAGGGTTTATTTGGAAACCCTGGAACATATCCCATAACCCTGGGGAACCCTGGGCCTTGTAAATAGTCGAAAAACCCAGGAACAAAAAGTCATGTAACATACTATACAAACTTGACGACCCTCAATAACTCTGATAAATATTATCTCATATTGTGACTTTTCATGTTTCCCCTTGTGGGCAACTATATCGAGTAGTGGCGATCTATGGATGATTATTGGAAGTGTTTCCGTTCGAAGTGTGAGCAAAATCGGTCGAGCGGTTAATGTTTTTTTACCACTACAAGTTTGATGAAAATCAGGTTAGGGGGGTTGTAGCGTTTGGGTCCTCGAGAAACCCTAGCAATTCGGTTTCCGGCGGCCACAGAATTTGTTCTACTGCGTATATCGGGAAGCGGTGTGCGGCAAACGGGAGCTACAGACGGTGGGTACGTGTGTGGGAAGTTTGGTGGAAATCGAACGTCAGACGCGGCGACAGTTGGCGAAAAACTCTAACCCTGACGTGTAGCGTTTCTGTCCTCAACATTTTCGAGAGTGTCCAAAGTATGCCTTACATTTTCGTTTGTTTCTCCGTCGATAATAGAGATATTGAGCCGAATTAATTAAAATCAGGCACACATTTGAAGCATCTAGCCGATAGGCTAATGGTTTTAGGCGGCCTCGGCGATTTTGCGACTTTTTTCGGCAGTCGAAAAATTTTCCAAAATGCGCCGCCGAAAATATTAAACTATTTTCCACCCTTTTCTACTCGGTATATCGGGACGATAGGAGCACTCCTTCTTAGCACCTCTGCGCGGAATACATCCGTCAAGTTTCGTTGAAATCCAGCGCTGGCAAAGCGGAAATCTCGACGAACCCTAAAAGGACCAAGTAGCGTTTGGGTCCTCAGACTTTTTCCCTTTTTTTTTACCCATTTTCGAACACGCGCCATTTCGCGCACGTTCGAGGTACAGTGACGGACGAGGTATGCACATGTTCGCCGAAGAGCCCGGCTCAGTTTGGGCTCGAAGGCGGCACTCTGTCTCGTTGGAGTCGGACCGTGCCGAGGGTCCAACACACCCTCCAAAATTAGGCTTTTTTCACTACTTTTCGAGCATCAAATATTCGCTGCGGCCCGCCGTTTTCGGCCCGTTTTCGCACGTTAAACAATAGCCGCGTCTGTACTGTACAAGTCCTGGCAATTTCAGGCATGCACCCCTTGTACTTCACGAGATACGAGCTCACCACAAATGTGGCCAGGACTAAAGAGGACCGAAACGCTACCCGGAGGTCACTGGTGGGAAGGCTTTTGCGTCGTGGCGAAAAACACTCCCCAATAGTGGTGTTAGCGCGCCGTTCTTATTTGCATACGGTAGCTCTTGCAATGCACTAGAAATGTGTAGAAAGACCCTCTCCGATTTACTTCCGCACATAGACAATGTGACAGTTGGAAGATTTTACTCCGAGACCTGCGCCGAAAAGGGGCCTTTTTCGAGGTCTCCTAATGGGTCCCCAGAGGACCCAAACGCTACCCGGTGCCAGGGTTTTTTCTATATCTTCCGTATTAGGTCACTTACGAGGGCTGGCAATAGAATTCCTGCGCTAGCTATCAACGACGAACCCGTTAAAGGCGTTTCCGACAATAAACGTGGGGGTCACTGAAATCGTGGAAAAAATCACCAAGCCCTTGGTGAAATTTTTCACTTTTTCAATCACCACCGGGGTTCTTTCCGGGGATGGTTGCAAACGATTCCTTAGAGAAAAGTAGACTAGGAAATGTATTTCCTTCGTGTATAAGTCACATACTTGCCATGATATTTCCATAGACAGCACCTCAGTGCTACCTGGGTCCTCAAATAACGACCCAAACGCTACCTGGCCCCAGGGTTTTTTCTATATCTTTAACAATAGGTCACTTATGAAGGCAGGGATTACTTTTCCTGGGCTACCTTTCAACGAGGAGCCCGTTAAAAGTGTTTCCGACAATAACCCCGGGGGTGACTGAAATGTTGCAAAAAATCACCAAGGGGTAGTATACCCAGGTGAAATTTGTAAAAAATTTCCTCACCCCCAGGGTTCTTCACGGGGATGATTGCAAACGATTCGTTGGCGAAAAGTAGATGAGGAAATGGGTTTCCTTCGTGTGTAGGTGACACACTTTCCAAGCTATTTCCCTACACAGCACCTCGGTGCTACCTGGGTCCTCAAATAACGACCCAAACGCTACTTGGTATATATGCTACTTGGGTCCGTCGTCAGAAAAGGACCCAAACGCTACCCGGCCCCAGGGTTTTTCCCATAACTTTCATAATAGGTCGTTTACGAAGGAACGGGATACTTTTCCTGCGATACTTTTCAACGAGGAACGCGTTAAAACCGTTCCCGACCAAAACCCCGGGGGTCACTGAAATGGTGGAAAAAATCACCAAGGGGTAGTACACCCAGGTGAAATTTTTAATATTTTCAATGACCACCAGGGTTCTCCACGGGGACGATTGCAAACGATTCCTAACACAGAAGTAGGCGAGGAAATGTATTTCCTTCATGTGTAAGTCGCATACTTCCCAAGATATTTCCATAGACATGACCAAAAGTGCTACCTGGGTCCCCCGAAAAGGACCCAAACGCTACTTGGTATATGTGCTACCTGGGTCCCCAGAAAAGGACCCAAACGCTATCTGGCCCCAGGGATTTTTCTATATCTTCACTAATAGGTCACTTAGGAAGGAAGGGAATACTTTTCCTGGGCTACCTTTCAACGAGGAGCCCGTTAAAAGTGTTTCCGACAATAACCCCGGGGGTCGCTGAAATGTTCCAAAAAATCACCAAGGGGGTACGGTACACCTGGATGAAATTTTTAACTTTTTCAATCACCACCGGGGTTCTTCACGGGGACGATTCAGAACGATTCCTTAGACAAAAGTAGAGTAGGAACAGTATTTCCTTCGCGTGTAAGTGACATACTTTCCGAAATATTTCCATACACATGACACAAGTGCTACCTGGGTCCTCAGAAAAGGACCCAAACGCTACCTGGCCCCAGGGTTTTTGTCTATCCAGCTCTGGATCTGGATCCACACTGCTCCCTTCTTAACACATCAGCGACACATTTGTGAGAACAAAAAAATTTGTCTGGCACTGGCAAGAACACCCTCAGGAAGAGTACATTTACACGAATTTCTGTACAGGCCAATTAGAAGTTTGTGTACGTGTACCTTTGATACTTCCTAGGGGGCATTCCAGTACTGCCCTCTCTGACGCGTCAAGTCTGCCAGACTGTGAGAGGGTCCCCCTAACCCAAAAAGAAAAAAATCGTTCACCCCAACCCCAAACTATCCCCCTAACCCAACGCGAAATCGCTTAACACTGACAGTTCTGAATGAAAAAAGGTGCGCAATCGCTTATCACTACAAGTTCATAATAAAAAAAGGTGCGTAATCGCTTATCACTACAAGTTCATAATAAAAAAAGGTGCGTAATCGCTTATCACTAGAAGTTCATAATAAAAAAAGGTGCGTAATCGCTTATCACTTTAAAGTTCGAGAAAAAAAAAGGCACAATCCGGCCACGTCCCGCGAGCACTACTTGCGCATCCTCTTCGCAATTGTCCACACTTTGTCGCGAACTTGCTGGTCGGAGAAGTCCTCAAGTTCGCGACGTCGAGGGTGCCCGCGGATCTCCGACAGCTTCGTCTTCCTGTCATGATTGAAGCAGCTCCGGATCTCGGCGAAGTATATCTCTCGTATGAGCTCTTCTACATCGCCGATCTTCCGTGCTGCTCCTGAAGCTGCCGGTCGTGCTGGTCCTCTGTGCTGGTCCTTTGATAGTTGTTGTGGTGTCAAAGTCGGTATATCTGGAGTCTGTGTTGGTCGTCTAGAAATTGGTCGCTTCGGAGTCAACATCGGTGGTTCGGTTGCTGGTGACGGCGGCGGCGGCGGCGCGATGCTCTTCGCTTCTTCATCGGGATGAGGCTCGTCGTGGCCACCTCCTCCGACTTCCTCTTCTTCAAGTCGGCCATCCTGGTCTTCCTCCAGTCACTAGCCCCCATAGCCTCAGCCTCCTCTGCCAGCGCACATTCCTCTAACATCAAACCCATGGTGGGATCCTCCAACTCCCTCTCCGACTCGCTCCCCAAGACATCCACGTCACACCCAGACTCCCCACCATCCTCCTCCTCGTCATCATCATACTTCTCCCAAAGATCGTGAACCTTCTTCACAGGAATGTGGCTCGCTGAGGCTATGGATTGTAGTACTTCCTGCTCTTCGACTTCTTCCTCATCGGAGGTGGTCATGCTCGCTGCCGCTGTCGCTGTCGCCGCCGCCGGAACCTTCTTCTTCTCCACGATGCTCCTGTGTGCCTCGAGGGTTCTGGAGAACGTCTCCACAGTCTGTCGGGACTTTGCCAACAAGTCGTAGTACTTGTCGGCAGTCGACTGGGAGTGCTTCATCAGGCGTGAAAGCGGCTCTGCAATGGTTAAATCTTCGGCCCGGATGTCATACACAATACCCATCCGGTTATGGGTGGCGCTGAACGGGCCGAACTTCTTCTCCGCCCCAGCCTTCTTCCACGAATCCCGGACGAGTCGCGCGGCCCCAGAGGAGTTGGCTGTGTAGTTCGCGCCATCCCTGTTTCTGAAGACGTAGACGTCTTCAGTAGGCGCAGAGGTGGCGTCGATTTACGCCATGAGCGCGGCGTACAACTCCAACTTCACTGGAACCGACGCGGCACCCCACTTCTTGGAGGTCTTGTGCCTGGCAACGGCGATGCAACGGAACGTGGCTCCGCTCGACGACCGCTCCACTGCCGCCTTCCGGACCTGGCTAGTCAGCATGTTGCTGAAACAACTGATGCGCTGTGCCGAGTACAGGCACATCAGTAAAATCAGCACACCACGTGACTCTTGAAGCAGGTCCACGGAAGGTAGCGGTCTCTGTATCTTGTCAGCTGCCGGACATACTCGCAGTGGCTGAAATATTCGCGGGCGTCCGGCTTCACCGCGGTGTCCCTCATCGTCTCTTGGTGTTCACTTCGACGCTCAGCAATTGGCCCGGTCAATCCCCTCAGGCAGGAGTCCAGGCAGAGGATGCTGCCGCTGGCGTTCTGAAGGTCGAATCCAGCCGTGATGGCGTACGTCAAGAAGATCCGTAGCGACAGGAGGTACACCTTCAGGGTGTTGGGGTTCATCCTGTCGTACTGTTCGTTGTAATACGCCGTCAGCTTCCTGGTCTCGAATGCGGCCCGCAAGGTCGACTTCCCCGTCCACGTCCAGTACATCGAGATTTGAGCTGTGTATTGTCGCGCCTGCCGCTCCGGGAGCGCTCCGCCAGACGGGGTCTGGCAGCCGGCGTACAACTTGGCAATCTCATCCCGGAGAGGCACGCTCTGGACGCGCGGTGGACTGGGTGCAGCCGTCGTGGATGCGGTCGCCTCAGTCGCCTTATGACTAACGGCCATGTGTCGCTTCACGTTGAGCACCTGCAGGTGGCAGACATCGCACTGATGATATAAACGCCCGGACTTGCCACGATCGGTGACATTGCCGTAGACCGAGTTGACGATGTAGTCCGCTTGCGTCTTCGTCTTCAGGTGTGTCCGGCGGATATGTTGCGTCAGCTTGATCACAATACTCGGGCAGAGCGGACACTTCCTGGAGGCCCTCTTCCCCTTCGTCCGAGAGACTGTGCGATCACATTCCACCACTTCTGCCTCCACGCCGACAACGGTGACAGCAGTGTCCGCAGTTGCCGAAGTGTCGGCAGCAGTGGCGGGGTCAACAGCGTTGACGCGTACGCTCCCATCCTGTGGGACCTCGCTCCCACCATCTCCCTCTGGGAGTCGTGCGCCGATCGTCTGAAGAATCGCATCTGTCTCTCCAACACCGGTCGCGGCGTCCAGGGCAGCTTCGAGTTCCAGGACTCTTTTCTCCAGGCTCCTGCGCTTCCTCACCTCCTTGACGAGGCAGGTCTGTAGCTCTTTTGACATCCGGCTAGTTCGGGCCTCTGCCGCCTCGCTCTTCTCAGCCCTGGTGGTGACTACCTTGATATAACGCACAGCCAACGTCAACTTCTCAGATGTCGATGCCTCAGTCTGCTCCAACCCCTTCTCCATGTCCTGCTTCCCGAGGGCCTCGGCTCCCTCGGGATCGGGTGGCTGTGACTGTGACTGTGGCTCTGGCTCTGGCTGTCGCCCTGGCTCTGGCTGTGACTCCGACTGTGACTGTGGCCCTGGCTCTGGCTGTGACTGTATCTGTGACTCTGGCTCTGGCTCTGGCTCTGGCTGTGACTGTTACTCCGACTGTGACTGTGGCTCTGGCTCTGGCTGTCGCCCTGGCTCTGGCTGTGACTGTGACTGTGGCCCTGGCTCTTGCTCTGACTGTGACTCCGACTGTGACTGTGGCTCTGGCTCTGGCTCTGGCTGTCGCCCTGGCTCTGGCTCTGACTGTGGCCCTGGCTCTGGCGCCCTGGCTCTGGCGCCCTGGCTCTGGCTGTGACTGTATATGTGACACTGACTGACTGCTGGCTCTGGCTCTGGCTGTCGCCCTGACTCTGGCTGTGACTGTATCTGTGACTCTGACTGACTGTGTCTGTGGCTCTGGCTGTCGCCCTGGCTGTCGCCCTGGCTCTGGCTGTGTCTGTGACTCTGACTCTGACTCTGACTGTGGCTCTGGCTCTGGCTCTGGCTGTCGCCCTGGCTGTGACTGTGACTGTGACTGTGTCTGTGACTCTGACTGTGGCTCTGGCTCTGGCTGTCGCCCTGGCTCTGGCTGTGACTGTATCTGTGACTGTGACTGTGGCTCTGGCTCTGGCTCTGGCTGTCACCCTGGCTCTGGCTGTGACTCCGACTGTGGCTCTGGCTCTGGCTCTGGCTGTCGCCCTGGCTCTGACTCTGACTGTGGCCCTGGCTCTGGCTCTGTATCTGTGACTCTGACTCTGACTCTGACTGTGGCTCTGGCCCTGGCCCTGGCTCTAACCCTGCTCCCTCGCGCTCTGCCTCCTGAAACAAGAAGAAGTGTATAAGCCACACGACCCCGAATTTATTTGTCTTTGCTACGGGCCATTTTCCCCAGTCAATTGCACCAAGAATTAATAATACACACCTCTTCTGTCAGACGGCCTCTCATGTGGCGGTGGCTGCCAAACCCCGCCGACGGCCCAGGTTCCGGCTGGAGGTCTTCCCGTCGGGCATCCCCTTCCTCCGACTCGACTCCTCAACAACGTGTCTCGTCCTCTGTAACAAGAAGAAGTATATAAGCTGTCTTTCAACAATTTAAACTAAAAACACTTTGGGAATTGGTCGTTCCCCACTGCGGAATTTCATGTCTTTTTAATGCAATGTGTTTGTTGTTTTTTTTCGAAAAAAAAAAAAAAAAAAATTTGTAGAACAAAAATTTACGAAAATTAAACTGATTTTTCGCTTATATGTAATTTTTTTCTCAAGTAATTCGGACAAACAATGAAGCTTTTGCTATATAAACACATTACATTTTAATTTAAAAGAAAATAATTATTAATTACCGCTCCTTTCTTCGTACTCCATCGCTCCTTTCTTCGTACTCCATCGCTTTCTCCTCGGCATGATGTTCTTCTTTGTAAAATAATATCCAACTGTGCCGCTCGGATGCTGAGTCTCAGCTTTTACACTACCTCCCCCACCGTGCTGCACTGCACGGACACGCCATTATTGGGTCCAAAAAATCCGTGCTCCACGGACACGCGATTCTTGGGTCGTACACTCCATGCATAAATGTTCATCACCTACCCCACCCAGCATAGAGCAGCACATTGCTGCTACCTGGGTCCTCAAATAACGACCCAAACGCTACCTGACCCAGGGTTTTTATATATCTTTAATAATAGGTCACTTACGAACGAACGGAATACTTTTCCGGCGATAGTTTTCAACGAGGAACACGTTAAAAGGGTTTCAGACAATAACCCCGGGGGTGACTGAAATCGTCACTACCAGGGTTTTTCTCGGGGATGACTCCGAACGATTCCTTAGACAGATTCCTTAGACAAAAGTACACGAGGAAATGTATTTACTTCCTGTCAAAGTCACATACTTTCCAAGATATTTCAATAGACATAACACATTGCTACCAGGGTCCTCAAATAAGGACCCAAACGCTACATGGCCTTAGGGTTTTTCTATATCTTCGATATTAAGTCACTTACGAAGGCAGGGAATACATTTCCTGCGATACCTTTCTACGAGGAACCCGTTAAACGTCTATCCGACAATAACCCTGAGGGTGACTGAAATCTTGCAAAAAATCACTACCGGGGTTCTTCTCGGGTATGACTCCGAACGATTCATTACACAGAACTACACGGGGAAATGTATTTCATTCGTATCTAAGTGACATACTTCCCAAGATATGTCAATAGACATGACGAAAGTGCTACCAGGGTCCTCAAATGACGACCCAAACGCTACCTGGCCCCCCAGGCTTTTTCTATATCTTGGACAGGAGGTCACCTACGAAGGAAATGAATAGATTTCCTACGATACCTTACAACGAGCCAATATTTAAAAGTACTTCCGACAATAACCTCTATGGTTTTTGAAACCTTTACAAAATAATACCAGGGTTTTCCTTGGCGTTGCTTTCATTCGATTCCCTGTAGAAAACTATCCCTAACCCTGTATTTTATTTATCACCCCCGGACATAATTACCACAACCCGGACCCGAAACCTGCCCCAGGGCCCAAAATGCTACACAGGTCCTTTCAGGTAGCGTTTGGGTCCTTTCAAAAAATATTCAGCTAGGGTTTCTAGGGTTGGGTAGACAAAGGTCGTTTTTAGTTTTTTATTTTCTGAGGACCCAAGTAGACATTCCTCAGATGACCAAACGCTACCCAAAAAGGGACCCAAGTAGACATTTAAATATTTTTCAAGTAGCGTTTGTGTCCCCTTGAGGACCCAAGTAGCGTTTTGGGGGACTTCGGTAGCTTTTTTGGGGACCCATGGGGGACCCAAACGCTACTATCCCCCTAACCCTACCTTATGTTGTCATGGTTTTTTCCGTTTGTTTACACATTTTTGAACGCGTGCCATTTCGTGCACGTTGAAGCTACAGTAACGAACGAGATATGTTCG
>CM055277.1:42921313-42955196 GCA_029237695.1 Conchocele bisecta
AGATATGTTCGTGTTCGCGAAGGAACGGGGATCAATTTGGGCCCAAAGTTCAGACTCTATCTTGTTCGACCTTGACCATGCGGAGTGTCTAACACACCCCCAAAATTAGGCTTTTTCGAGTAATTTTCGAGCAGCAAAATTTCGCCGCGGCTGGCTGTTTTCAGCCCGTTCTCGCAATTTAAACGATAGATGCGTCTCTAATGTACACGTCCTCGCAATTTCAGGCATGTACCTCTTGTATATCGCGAGATACAAGGTCACCAACAAGGTCACCCCAAAGGTGGCCAGGACTAAAAACGAGTGGTAGGGTAGGGTTTGTGTGGAGTCGTGAGAAACACTCCCCAATAGTGGTGCTAGCGTGCCGTTGTTTAGCGCATACGGTAGCTCTTATAATTCGCTACAAGTCTGCATAGGCACCCTCTCAAATTTCCATACGTACATAGACGATGTGATAGTTGGAACTTTTTACTCCGGGCCCTAGGCCAAAAGGGGGCCTTTTTCGGACGTCCCTATTGTGTCGTCAGACGACACAAGTGCTGCGTGCCCCCAGGGTTTTTTCTATATCTTCCATATTAGGTCACTTACGAAGGCATGGAATAGAATTCCTGCGATAGCTTTCAACGATGAACCCGTTGAAGGCGTTTCCGACAATAAACCTGGGGGTCACTGGAATGTTGCAAAAAATCACCAAACACCCATGTGAAATTTTTAAAAAATTTCCCTCACTACCAGGGTTCTTCTCGGGGATGACTCCGAACGATTCCTTAGACAAAACTAGACGAGGAAATGTGTTTCCTTCGTGTCTAAGTGACATACTTTCCAAGATATTCATATAGACACTACGTCATTGCTGCGAGTGTCGTCAAATAATGACACAAATGCTGCACGGCCCTACGTTTTTTTCTATATCTTCCAAAGTAGGTCACTTAGGAAGGAAGGGAATAGTTTTCCTGCGATACTTTTCAACGAGGAACCCGTTAAAAGTGTTTCCGACAATAACCCCGGGGGTGACTGAAATCATGCAAAAAATCACCAAGGGTACCCAGGTGAAAATTTTAAAAATTTTGGTCACTACCAGGGTTCTTCACGGGGATGACTCCAAACGATTCCGTGTTCGAAAATAGACGAGGAAATGTATTTCCTTTCTGTCTAAGTGACATGCTTTCCAAGATACAGTCAAACTTGTCTTAAGCAAGCGGCCATGGGAAAGTCCAAAATTGCTTGCTTAACACAGGTGGGTGGTTAATGGAGGTTCATCTTGGACCGACTTATAACTTGTTCCATATAGATTTATATGTACAATTAATGTACAGTCAAACTTGTCTTAAGTTCATATGTACATCATGATATACAGTGTTTACTTTAATTTCGAATACTCATTGATCTAAGCGGCACCTATGTCAATTAGAAATGCCAAACACAAAATGCGTCTTTGTGTAAAAAAAAAAAAAAATCAAAAAGAAGAGAAGTTTAATAATTTGATGGGTCAATCGCGTGTTTGTTGTTACAAGATGTACCAGTTCGTCCGAAAATCACCAGTTTGTCTGGCGTATGTAGTTAGGCAACGGCCCACGGTCAGCATAGCTCGGCTTATAACAGCAGTCCCCATGCCACGCTCGCTATAACTTGCACATTATGATGCATGCAAATTTTGCAAATTAATCCGTTTAAATTCCCTTAAAATATCATTTATGAACTTGGATGTGCATAAATTCTGTATATTTAGTTAATACCAAACTGAATTATCATAAAAATCGGGTTACGTTAACATCGATTGGAAAAAGTCGCAAAAGGACGAAACTACGTAGGTACGAAATCGCCGAAATTGTCCGTGATATTTACAGACTTTTTCATGTTTTCTGACAATACAGTTAGCCATATTTGGTTGAAATAAACGCGTGTTTGCATGTGTTTGTTTGTCTGGTTGAGAGTATTCGGAGGGGAGTTAACTATAGACGGGTTCATGATCAATCGCTGATAGATATATTGCCGACGTCTTTCGCCACAGTAACCTGTCAATCATGCCACTAAGGGCTGCCTTTACTTACCAGCGATTGGCTGTACTGTATAAATAACTCGGCCACGAGAATAACACGTGTTTTGAACTGACAATTATAGTAGCCAGAAGCAATGTTTGGCTAGGGGAATTATTGAAACTATCGACCCTTGACTTTTATTGTCACAGCGGGTAGGCATGATTTTAGTGAATCGCGTAATGATGTGATGAAAATTTGGTCAAACAATCGGGTGTCATAAAACAAATTGAAATGGTATTGTAAACAGTTTAGCAGGCCTGCAATTAGCGAGATTTAGGTCACTGGGTGGGAAATGGGGATTATCTGAACGAATTTGGTCTGAGCTTTTTTTTTAGAATTTCCGATATTTTGCCGAGATAATGGCCTGCTAAAACGAGGATTTCGAGGTAAAATGGACGATTTTGCCTGTCCGTTGGCCGCGTTAGACAGGTTCACGCTTAATACAGGTGCATTTTAGAGTAATTTTCATTGGGGGGAAATAAAATGGCCGCTTAACGGAGGGAGACGCTTAATACAGGTGGCCGTAAGTACAGGTGCGACTGTATTTCAATAGATATGACCACATTGCTGCGCGGGTCGTCAAATAATGACACATGCTGCACTGCATGTTATATTTGCTGCGAGGGTCGTCATAACGACCCAAATGCTGGGTACACCCAGGTGAAAATTTGCATAGTTTCGGTCACTACCAGGGTTCTTCACGGGGACGACTCAAAACGATTCCTTAGAGAAAACTAGACTAGGAAATTTATTTCCTTCGTGTCTAAGTGACATACTTCCCGAGATATTTCCATAGACAATAACTAATTGCTGCGCGTGTCGTCAAATGACGACATAAATGCAGCGCGTCAAATGTGCTGCTCGGGTCGTCAGATAACGACACAAATGCTATGCGGCCCTAGGGTTTTTTCTACGCTGTCCGGCCCTAGGGTTTTTTCTACATCTTCCAAAGTAGGTCACTTACCAAGGCAGGGAATATTTTCCTGGGCTAGTTTTCAAACGTGTTTCCGACAATAACCCCGGGTCACTGAAATATTGCAAAAAATCACCAAGGGGTATTTCTTCTCGGGGATGACTCGGAACGATTCCTTAGACGAAACGCCACTAGGAAATGTATTTCCTTCGTGTCTAAGTGACATACTTCTCAAGATATTGCGATAGACAATAACTAATTGCTGCACGTGTAAATGCTGCGCGGCCCTAGGGTTTTTCTATATCTTCGATAGTAGGTCACTTAGGAAGGAATGGAATAGATTTCTTGCGATACTTTTTGACGAGGAACACGTTAAACGTGTTTCCGACAATAACCCCGGGGGTCACTGAAATCTTGCAAAAAATCACCAAGGGGGTGTATACCCAGGTGAAAATTTGCATAGTTTCGGTCACTACCAGGGTTATTCACGGGGATGACTCCAAACGATTCCTTAGAGAAAACTAGACAAGAAATGTATTTCCTTCGTGTCTAAGTCACATACTTTCCAAGATATTTCAATAGACATGACCACATTGCTAACGACCCAAATGCTGTACTTCATATTTGCTGCGGGGGTCGTCATATAACGACCTAAATGCTGCACGGCCCTAGTGTTTTTAGCTCACCTGAGCAAAGCTCATGTGAGATATTGTTACCGCAATGTGTCCGTCGTCCGTCGTCGTCCGTCGTCGTTCATGAACATTTTCAAACGTCTTCTCCTCGGTAACCATTGGGCCTATAGTCACCATAGTCCTTAGGTAGGGGGATTACAAACTTGTTAAAATTACGTCATTTCTTATTCCAAGATGGCCGCCGTGTAAAAATAGCACAAATTCTTCAAAAATCATCTTCTCAAGAACCGCCAACCGAATTTCGACAAAACTTGGTAGGAATGATCGATGTACAAAGCTCTTTCAGAGTTGTTTAAATGGTGACCCCGGGGTCAAAAATGGGCGTGGCCCGTGGGGTCAAATTGGGGTCAAATTTTATTTTTGACCGAATATGGTCATGTCATGTATCAAATCGAAGGTATCAACGAGGCGATCACTCTGGTGCATTATTTGTCGAAATCGGATGGTTATGTCATCGAAGATGGCCCACGAAAGGTCAAAAGGTTGTTCTTTTATTAGAGATTTCAAAATTCTTCTTCACATGAACCGCTTGGCCCATGGTGGCCAAACTTCACAGTTATGTTCCATGGGTGAAGTCTTTTCAGATTGTTAAAATGGAGGTCGTCGCTAATCCAAGATGGCCGCCGTCTAAAAATGGTACAAATTCTTAAAAAATCTTCTTCTCATGAACCGCCAACCGGATTTCGATGAAACTTGGTAGGAATGATCGATGTACAATGCTCTTTCAAAGTTGTTAAAATGATGACCCCGGGGTCAAAAATGGGCGTGGCCAGTGGGGTCAAAAATGGGCGTGGCTCGTGTGGTCAAATGTTATTTTTTACCATATATGCTCGTGTCATATATCAAATTGAAGGTATCAATGAGGCGATTGCTCTGGTGCAATATTTGTCGGAATCGGATGATTATGTCATCCATGATCGCTGCCAAAAGGTCCATTTATTCGAGATTTTGAACGTCTTTTTCTCAGGAACCACATGGCCGATGCTGGCTAAACTTCATAGTAAGTCAAGATCCTTGGGTGAAGCATTTTCAGATTTGGTAAAATGAGAGAGAGTCATCACTTAATCCAAGATGACCGCCATCTAAAAATAGCACAAATTTTTTAAAACACATATGAACTCAATGTCACATTCTCCTCCTGCGTTCATGGAGTCAGGTGAGCAAATTAGGGCCATCATGGCCCTCTTGTTTCTATATCTTCCATAGTAGGTCACTTAGGAAGGCAGGGAATAGTTTTCCTGTGCTAGTTTTCAAAGAGGAACGCGTTAAACGGGTTTCCGACAATAACCCCGGGGTTGACTGAAATTGTGCAAAAAATCACCAAGGGTCACTTTCGGTCACTATCAGGGTTCTTCACGGCGATGACTCCAAACGATTCCTCGGCCAAAACTAGAGGAAATCTATTTCCTTTGTGTCTTAAGTGACATACTTACCAAGATGTTTCGATACACATGACCACATTGCTGTGAGGGTCGTCGGATGACGACTCAAGTGCTGCACGACCATAGGGTTTTTCCATATCCGGATCTGGATCTACACTGGTCGCTTAACCCATAAGCAACACATTTGTGAGAACAAAAAAATTTGTCTGGCACTGACAAGAACACCCTCTGGAAGAGTACATTTACACGAATTTCTGTAAAGGCCAATTAGAAGTTTGTGTACGTGTACCTTTGATACTTCCTAGGGGGCACTCCAGTACTGCCCTCTCTGACGCGTCAAGTCTACCAGACTGTGAGAGGGTCCCCCTAGCCCAAAAAAAACAAAAGGTTCACCCCAAACCCAAACGTGCCCCCTAACCCAATACGCAATCGCTTATCACTGAGTTCTGCATAAAAAAAAGGTGCGTAATCGCTTATCACTTGAAAGTTCTGAATAAAAAAAAGGTGCGTAATCGCTTATCACTTGAAAGTTCTGAATAAAAAAGAAAAACGCGCAATCCGGGCACACCCCGCGATCACTCACTTCGGCAGCGTCTTCGCAATAGTCCATATCCTGTCGCGAACTTGCTGGTCCGAGAATCTGTCCAGTTCGCGAAGTTGCGGGTGTGCCCGGATAGCCGACAGCCTCGCCTTCATCTCTCTACGACGCAGCAGCTCCGGATCTCGGCGGAGTATATGTCTCTAATAAGTCCTTCCGCATCGCCGATCTTCTGTCGTGCTGCTGCTGTGGCTGCCGGTGGTGGTGGTGGTGTTGTCGCTGCTGCCGGTGGTGGTGGTGGTGGTCTTGCTACCGGTGGCGCTGGTCAAGCGGCTCTTCTTGACGCTCGTCGTGGCGACCTCCTCCGATTTCCTCTTCACCCCTGTGCGGCTCTTCCTCCACTCACTGGCCTCCATAGCCTCAGCCTCCTGGGTCAGCAGCGCCCAGTCCTCCAACATCAAGCCCATGGTGGGATCTTCGAGCTCCGAATCGCTACCCACAACATCGATGTCGGACACTTCCTCTTTACCTTCCTCGTCCTTGTCGTCGGCCATCTCCCACAGGTTGTGCACCTTCTTCATGGGGATGTTGCTCGCTGAGGCTATGGAGCGCAGGACTTCATCCTCTTCAAATTCTTCCTCATCGGAGGTGGTCGCCGCGGCCCTGCTGACTGTGGCTGTAGGCGCATGCTTCTCAACTATCTTGCGGTGGGTGGCGAGGGTGCGCGAGAACGTCTCGACCGTCTGCTTGGACTTTGCCGGCAGTGGAGCGTGAATGCTTCATCAGCTTGGACAGAGGCTCGACAATGGTGTCGTCCTCTGCCCGGATGTCCGTGACTATGCCCATCCGGTTGTGGGTAGCGGTGAAGGCGCCGAACTTCGACTCGGCGCCGGACTTCCTCCACGTGTCCCGGATGAGCCGGCTCGCCCCAGATGAATTGTCCACATAGTTGCCTCCAGATCGGGTCCTAAATATGTAGACGTCTTTTTTCGGACCGCACGTGGCGTCGATGTACGTCATCAGTGCTTCGTATACGTCCAGCATCACCGGAACTACGGCGCCACCCCACCGCTTGGAAGTCTTGTGTCTCGCCACTCCTATACACCTGTCGGAGGCCCGCTCAAGTACGGCCTTCCGCACCTGGCTGGTCAGCATGTTGCTGAAAGAACTGATGCTCTGCGCCGAGTACAGGCACATCAGAAGTATCAGCACACCCCGGATCTCAATCAGGAAGTCGGTGCTCTGCAGCGGCCGCTTCAGCATATCCAGCATATGGCGGACATACTCGCACGAGGTGAAGTAATCCCGAGCGTCCGGCTTCACCGCAGACTGGAGTAGGTCCTGCTGGTGCTCGCTCCTCCGTTGGGTGATCGGCACAGACAGTCCCGTTAGGCAGGTGTCGATGGTGTAAATGCACCCGCTGGAGTTCTGCAGGTCCAATCCCTCTGCGACGGCGTACTTAACGAAGACACGCAGGGATAGCAAGTACACCTTCAGGGTGTTCTGGTTTGTCGTCGGGTACTTCTCGTCGTAGTACGAAGAAATGAGGGCACCCTTGAAGGCCGAACGCAAGGTCGACTTGCCCGTCGACTCCCAGTAGAGATGAATCTGGTTCGCGTACTGCTTCGCCTGCCTCTCCGTGATCGATCCGCCCGACGGGTCTGGCAGTGCACGTAGAAATTCTGAATCTCATCCCAGAGAGGTACCCTCACCCTCTGCGAGTCGTGAGTCCAGCCGCGGAACGTCTGTGTCCTCTGTAACTTCATCCCTATCTGCCGTCATAGCATCGCTCAACGTGGCTCGCTGACCTACGCTCCCATCCTGTGGGGCCTCCGCCCTACCCTCACCCTCTGGAAGTCGTGAGTCCAGCCGCGGAATGTCTGTGTCCTCTAACTTCATCCGTATCTGCCGTCATAGCATCGCTCAACGTGGCTCGCTGACCTATGCTCCCATCCTGTGGGGCCTCCGCCCCACCCTCACCCTCTGGGAGTCATGAGTCCAGCCGCGGAACGTCTGTGTCCTCTGTAACTTCATCCCTATCTGCCGTCATATCATCGCTCAACGTGGCTCGCTGACCTACGCTCCCATCCTGTGGGTCCTTTGCCCCACCATCACCCTCTGGGAGTCGTGAGTCCAGACACGGAACGTCTGTGTCCTCTGTAACTTCATCCCTATCTGCCGTCATAGCATCGCTCAACGTGGCTTGCTGACCTACGCTCCCATCCTGTGGGGCCTCCGCCCAACTCTCACCCTCTGGGAGTCGTGAGTCCATCCGAACGTCTGTGTCCCCATCTTCCTGCTCTGCATCTGGCTCAGACACACTAACCTGGAGTGCAGTCTCTGCCTCCGGCTCCAGGGTCCCTCGGGCCTCGGCTCCCTCGGGCTCTGCCTGCTGAAACAAGAAGAAGTGTCTAAGCGGTCTTAATTTTCTTTGGTACAGACCTTTTTTCCCAGTCAATTGCACCAAGAATGAAGGTTTTAAATGTGAATAATACACACCTGGAGTGCAGTCTCCATTCGGCTCAGGGTTATGGTTATTAGTGTCCGCTCTGCCTCTGGCTCCGGCTCCGGCTTCGGCTCAGGCTCAGGCTCAGTCAGGGTCCCTCGGGCCTCGGCTCCCTCGGGCTCTGCCTACTGAAGTGTATAAGCGGTCTTTCACACAAGAGCGAATTTAATTTTCTTTGGTACCGGTAAGGATGAATCCTGATTGTTAAATTACCCATCGCATGCTCGCACCTGCCACCCACCGACGGACTGACTGATTGAATTAGTTTTACGTATGGACAGACAGACACACAGAACATCTATGCTACGAAGGATTCCCGCGACTTTTGCAAGTTTATACCCCGATAAATTCCACAAAAAGGCCATTCATTCCTATATTGGAATCATAATAAACAGGTTCTTTTGTTTCATAATTCGGATTTATTACAAATACTAGTATTCAACAAAATTTTGTTGAAGCGATGGCTTCTATACAGATTTCAATTCTGCCTCCATCTTGTTTGCTTCAGTTGACTGACCAATCAGATGGCAAACTGAGAGGTCACATACAAAGGTCAGAAAATAAAAGCACTTGCTTGAAATGTCAGCTGAACACCAGCCATAGAAGTCAAGTTTATTATGTTACTTTGTGGTATATTCAGTCACTAGCGAATATAGACGACATTTATTCGCCCTCCACCCCCTTTATTAAGGCACTTTAAAACACTGGTTGTAATAGACATTATATAAGGAAATTAAGTAGTAGAAATGTAATAAATAGGATAATCCATCACACAGCATTGAATGGTGTGAAATAATAGACTTATTTTTGTCAGTAATGAGTTCTGCGTAAAGCTACGCTCGCTTGCTGTTTACGCGGAAGCCGACAAACACTCGTGCATTATTTCACGCTATTCAATGCTGTGTTATTGATTATCCTCTATATATTTCACTGATAAAACCCGCTAATCCATTGCTAGTCATAAACTAAAATGCTGTTCTGTCTTCGTCAAAAACGCTGTAGGACTTACACCTATCATGCTTACCTAGTAAGGAAATACAAAAATTGCTGAAATAGAAATAAGAAATGATTCTGAATGATGTATCCGTAAAATGGTGCAAGGAAAACAGAAATGTAGAAGAATAAACATTCCAGTTACTGCACACCACAAATTGTACAGTATTTTACAGTATCCGTCAGTTTCTCCGTGCCTAGGAAAAAGGGCTTTTTTAAGGTAATAAAATGTTCAATAATAAGAGAAAAGTGTTTTTTCACAATACTACCTTCAAGTAAGTCATACTTCCAATGGGAAATCAACTCTTGGCATACCAAAACATCTGTTGAAGAAACTTCTTTCAGTGGGTTTGGGGAAGAGATTAGGCCGAATTTCGGCCCAAAAAAGCACTGCCCGGTCATGCCTGTTCTCAGGAGGCTGATGATTGAAAGTTTACACAATTTGTGTCATAAATCAAACTGAAATTTGACAAACATCACCCATGTGATCACACTGGCAAGTCACTCAAGTTTTTCTACCAAGTCGTACATTTTCTTTGTGGTTAAGAGCACTGATTGTTTTCACTATCAACGCGTTCCTTCTCTTCCACAGTTCTCCATTTCTGTCTCTACTTTTCTTTGTTGCCTTATCAATAGCTTCCTTCCGTGGCACAATGCCTTTGTCTAAATGTTTACGAAAATGTTGATTTAATTCCTCCATTTCTACTGGGGTCCACTTCTGTCGCTTCACAGGTTTTTTCGCCTTCGTTGGTGGAGAATCATCCAGCGGCGCTTCGTCATCAGAATCCAGCTGCTGGAATACTATTGCCTCATCCTCCAATATCGCATCATCTTCTCTGAAAACGATGCATAACGACATGATTATCTTTGTAGAGGTAATTTTATGCAAGTCATTTTATTTTAATTTCCTTCTCCTGACTGAACTTCTTAAAAATAAAATTGGTTTTAATAAAAGAAAAGAGGGCATAATGCATTTAAAGGGCCACTTGGATAGGGTTTTGTTTTATCCCGTCAACACAGTGCATATGTGTCGTGAAACACGATGCCGTGAAACATTTTTGATATCCAGTCAATACTATTTTTGTGAAACATTTTTGATATCCAGTCAATACTATTTTTGCATTTTACAGCCATTGGTAGGTGTTCACGGGATAAATAGAATAGTAGGTTAGTGCCGTGAATGGGAAAAAATATCTGGCGCGGCACAGAAACGGGATGTGCTCGGCAGAGCCTTGCCCATCCCGTTTCCTGAGCCTTGCCAGATATGTTTTTCCATTCACGGCACTAACCTACTATTCTCTATCTATATGCACATTATAGTCATTGCTAATCTGATGAAACTGGTGAAAACCGCATGTGAATATTCCAATCGATAAAAATGTTAGATAGGCTTAAATAAATAATGAGCTTGGATTATTTTGCTATTTAAATGACCTCACAGCAAGTCCGTAAATATTTATTTATTTATTTTAATTTTATTTTTAAAAGTCTATCTTAAATGAATTAATTAATTGATCCTGTATATGGATATACACATTTCAAACAAAACAATACAAATTTATTTACAATAGTATTGATTTTAATGTGGAAAAAAAAAATAAGCAGAAATGAAAACTTGCAGAACTCGTGACAGAGATGGAATATTTGTATGCGGTTTTCACCAATCTTATCAGATTATCAATGGCCGTAATGTGCATATTAAACAAAAGGCCATCCGAGTGGCCCTTTAAGGTGTAATCTGACTAGAACTAGGTCGGTAAATCCAAATATTCAACACGTCAACTAAACCAACATACAGATATTACAAATCCATTCAGTATGCTTTCTTAATATAATGCAATATTTAATTATTTATATATAAGTTAAATTAATAGATTGTGGTTCCTAAAGCATGTCACCACCATTGGAATATAATATTTAGTCAATTTTTGTCAACACCATTTCATCACGTCATGTATCACTTCCAATATGTGTCTCGCCATGAGATACAAGAAATATGTTTCTGTCCATAATGCGTTGTTTTTCAAATGAGATTTTGTACCTTCGGGCATCTGTGATATTTTCCGTAAATGACGTCAGAAGTTGACACAAATCACAGAGTACGTGCGGAATTATATTCCGCATGTACTCTGACTTTTTTTCAACTTCCGACGTCATCCACGGCAATATTGTAAACATATTTCATGAAATTACGCAGATGCCCGAAGGTACAAAATCTCAGGCATGTCCCAAATGGCATATATTGTGATTCAGTTACTGAAAAATATTGATCTGTACTGATTATAGGAATGAATGGCCTTTTTGTGGAATTTATCGGGGTATAAACTTGGAAAAGTCGCGGGAATACTGGACGAGGCCTTCCATAATTCCAGCATTTGAAATAAATTCATCAAGAAAATGTGTTTATTTTCCGTTTTCTTAAGAATTATTATACCCCCACAAACAAAGTTTGTTGGGGGTATAGAGGAGTCAGCTTGTCGGTCGGTCTGTTGGAAATTCCCTTCCGCTCTATATCTTCTACACTGATGCATGGATTATCAAATGGCTTGGTACAAATGTTTCTGATGATGAGAAGGTGTGTCGTGATCAATAACCATGCACCTACGTCCAAGGTCAAGGTCACAGTTGAAGGTAAAAGGTCAAACCTATCAAAATTCCCTTCCGCTCTATATCTTCTACACCGATGCATGGATTATCAAATGGCTTGGCACAAATGTTTCTCATGATGAGAAGGTGTGTTGCGATCAATAACCACGCACCTACATCCAAGGTCAAGGTCACAGTTGAAGGTCAAAGGTGTCAAACCTATCAAAATTCCCTTCCGCTCTATCTTCTCACCGATGCATGGATTATCAAATGGCTTGGCCACAAATGTTTCTCATGATGAGAAGGTGTGTCGCGATCAATAATAACCACGCACCTACGTCCAAGGTCAAGGTCACAGTTGAAGGTCAAAGGTCAAACCTATTGAAATTCCCTTCCGCTCTATATCTTCTACACCGATGCATGGATTATCACACTATGCCCAGGGTCAAGGTCACAGACTTGATGCGTTTGAAACCTTAGCGCTCGGCTAAATGGCTATAATAAAAAATGTCCCCCCCATCCAACCAAGCTTTAGTGATGGATGGAGGGCATTATTGGAAGTAAAGCCGGAGGCTGAGCATGTATACATAGCACTTCGTTCCGACGCTCAATCCCAATGCGCATTTTAAAGAAGCGGTTTAACCCTGACCCTGTGATGTCACGCGACAACCGGAAGCTCGCAACAGCTGTTTCTCATACTTTAAAACACTGTTTTTGTTGAGCACCAACTGTATACACTAGGGTAGGGTCAATTTAAACAAGGATATACCTTCTAATCTCACCCTTAATAGACACCATGTCTAAAGTTCAATTAGAAAAAGGGTTGGGTGTATACATGCTCAGCCTCCGGCTTTACTTCCAATAATGCCCTCCATCCATCACTAAAGCTTGGATGGGGGGACATTATTTAATACCCAATTATACTTTAATAAAGTATTTCAAGACATAAATACTGAAAATCCAATACATGTACTACTTAAACACAGCATCTCCAAATGACAACTGAGGGTCACTGACAGACTGTCTCCAATAAAACTTTTTGAAATTCTTATCTGAAGCCCAGTCTGCTGTATCCAGGATACACTTAAGTGAGCACCCTTTGCTGAATGCTGCCGATGCAGAAGCTCCCCTATAACTGTGTGCCTTAAATATGTCGGTATCTATACCAGAATTATGTAGCACTAATCTAAGCCACCTGGCTATTGTACTTGTAGTCACTGGCTTATAAGTCACATATGAAACAAACACCTTCCCAGAAAGTCTCAGAGATTTAGTCACCTTGATATAATGTAAACAAGTTTTCGCGATAAAAGTGTTCAACCTGTAGGGAGAAAGAACAACCCACTTTAGAAGTTTTCAAAATGTCTGGTAAATGTAATAATGTAAAGATCACTGTATCTTTAGTAACAATCATCTGATTCAAATTTAAAGAAACCAAAGTCTGTGCCCTCGGGGCCGTTGCCAAGGCAATAAGTGCCACAGTCTTAAACGTCAACAGTTCTAAGGATAATTGTTCTAGTGGAAAAAGGGTAGAAAGGTATTGCAAAACAATTGTTACATCCCATGTCATTTTGTATCTAGGCCTTGGGGGATTCTCAAAAAATTTGCCCTTCATAAATCTTTGAATAAGATTACAACTGTCTTTACACCATTTATTGCCAAAAAAGGGTAACGTTTGTAATAACATAGCCTTCTGTAAATTTACCACCGAATAAGACCTTGGTAGACGGGAAAGATAGAATAAATACTGTAGAACTATTGCTTCAGTTGTACAAAAGAGACTGCCAAACCTTGCACTGTTCCACAAATTCCACTTCCGCCAAGCATACTCATATTGTCTCCGCGTTCCTGGTCTCCATGAACTGATGATAATGTTACCAACTGTCTCCGGAATTCCTCCACGTTGAAGCGCCGCCCGGATACCACAACATTGATCGACACAAGGGATGGTGTCTTCCATCGTGTGGCATGGCCAGTAGATCCTTGTGTCGTGGTAGTCTGATTGGAAAAGAACAGATGTTATCCAAAAGTAACGGGAACCATGGCTGTGATCTCCAAAACGGAAAGACCAGTATTGCCTTTTGCACCCTATCTTGTAATCTTATTTATTACCTTCCCAACCAGGTTGAATGGTGGAAAGATATAAGGGACATACGGATGCCATGACACAAATGAATCTAACTGTTTATTCAGTCTGGATGCAAATAAATCAATATCTGGAACAAAAAACTGTCTGCATAAATGACAACATCCATTCGGTGGAATCCGAGAAATGTCTAGAGTAAAAATCAGCTGTATTCAGGACACCAGGAATATAGGATGCCGAGATATATAAATCTCGCTGAATACACCATTCCCACATTCTCCTGGCTAGACTTTCCATGTTTTTCGAGGCTATACCTCCCATATCATTCACATACTTAATTGCAGTTGTATTGTTAGACTGAATTTCAATATGGACGCCATGCATCGAGCTATACAGAGCTTGAAGACCATAAAAAATTGCTAACAATTCCAAATAGTTTATGTGATGACCAGTCTCCTCAGCATTCCATCTACCATTAGCATGGCAATTTGTATCCAGATCCATTGCTCCATAACCCTGCAAACTAGCATCAGTACGGCAACGTATTTGGACACGGTGTGGCCTAATCTGCTTACCATTTTTAACAGACAAATTTTGTATCCACCACGTTAATTCCTCAACACTATCATGTGACAAAGCAACCTCATTTTCAAAATTCATTTCATGTCCTAGGCCTTTAATTTTGTCCCTTTCCAAATTTCTGTAATACATTTGGGACTAAGACAGCATGAAACACATTTTTGATCAATCCTATAAAAGATGCAAGTACTCGAACAACAACAACACCTTTATCAAGGATAATTTTTGCTTTGGAAATTATTTTATGTACCTTTTCTTGAGTAAGATGAATCTTAAATTTGACCGTGTCAATCGAGAAACCAAAGAATACAATCTTCTGTGTGGGGACCAGTACAGATTTCTCATTATTGATATCAAAGCCCAAAGATTTCAGCGTACTGACCATAATATCGGTGTTCTTCTGACATAAACTCAAGTCATTATTCATATTCAAGGAGTCATCAATATAATACGAACATCGAATATTCTGATGCCGAAATTTGGCGTAAACCGGTTTCAAAATCATTAGTAAATAAAAATGGTGCCGACTTTAAACCAAAAGGGAGGCATACAAACTTGAACAAAACTCCATTCCATGAAAACTTTAAATATTTATGATGTTCATCATGAATTGGAATACTGAAATATGCATCTTTTAGATCAATTGATGTTAGAAAATCATTCTTCTGTAACAATTCTAACACCACCTTAAAAGTTTCTTGTTTGAAGTGATCATAATGCACAAATTCATTTAGGAATCTCAGGTTTATTACGGGTCTGAACTTGCCATTAGGTTTGGGTACAATAAATATAGTTGAAATAAACTCGCCGGGCTCTGAATCACAACTTACAATAGACCCTTTTTTGCAAAGTTCCTGTACCTCATTGTCAACAATAGTCCATTGGTCATCAGAAAATGGTATTTCATTAGGTATTTTAGTTTGCAATGGAATTTGGTCAAAGTTAATACAGTAACCTTTAACAGCTTGCAAAATACATGGGTCATCAGTAATGTTCTCCCAAACACCAAGGTGGTACTTCAGTTTACCAACTCCACATGAACCTACCTCGGTCACTAATTGTGATCGTTTGGGGCCGCCGTGACTGTAGCGGACCTCCGTGGGATTCTGCCCCTCAGATTGCCTCTATACTGTCCCCTCTGTGGTACGGCTGGTACCGATTGTATTGGCTGGGACCCCCAAAGGAACCAGCATTACCGTAGTTAGCACCACGGCGTGGAAATCGAGCACCCCTGCCTCTGTATGCAAATGGTCGGTATGTAGAACCTTGTTGTTCTCTCCCCAAGTAGGACACCGAATCACAGTTTTTGATGTCTTTTGCAATGTCATCGCCAAATAACTTGGATGAAATGAGCACCGCGATGTTACACAATAACTGATATTTCTTTTTCAGAACTGGAAGGATCATATAACGACGTCTTACAGACAGGTTGTACTGAATCTGACCCATCATGGTCAATGAATTTGATAACAGTGTTTTGGCCTTAGCATTTCCAACAATATGGGGTTTTAATACCTCAGCAAGTCTCATAATTGGCACCATGCCAGCACCAACCAAATTCTGTATGTCGGCTATGCCTCTATCTAGGGTCTGAGCCCTTTTGTCCATAATACGCCACACCTCCTGATTCACTAATGGGGCGCCTTGTCACAATTGTCAGGAATTTTGTAATTGTTTGCAAATGATTCGATATCACACTGTGAAGTACATGCAACATTCAACGTATTGGCTAGAGATGCCGCGACAGGTTTTCCCTTCTCTGGAACCTTAAGACGGGGTAGTCCCCAGTCCTCATCATCCTCAATTTCGCCTTCCTCAAACAAGGCGTCACCCATATTCAGTGGGACATTACTGGTGTGTACCTCATCAATATCAGATAAATCTGCCCCATCAAACTGAACCTTCAAATTAGGTGCATTTCCAAGTGAGTGTCCATAGGACTGCAACTCGTCTTCCTCGTCAGCGTACTCCTGGTACTGCTGCATATTTTGAGTGCTTTCATTCATTCCTAAAGCCTCTCAACTTCACAATGTCCGACGGAGACAATTTATTAATGTCAAATAGGCCTGTTTTACTTGTGGACGGTTTATTTACTTTGGAAGTAAACACATTTTCTTTGTCAGCAGATTTATTTTTATTCTTTGACAAAACACTTTTTGTGTTGGCAGACCTTTTAATAAGCTTTTCTTTCTCAGGTTTCTTCGAAACAACTGATACAACGGAGCTAATCTTCTTAGCTTTTGCAGGCCCTTTGCCCTTATTAGTGGTGGGAGCTGCCTCTTCACTTTCAGAATCAAAACCGGAGAAATCATCACCACCATTACTGTCATCGAAAATAGACAAGACTTCGTCTTGTACGGGGTCCATTATTCAACTGAAACGGGAAAAACCTGACTGACAACGCAATGTATTACCTGAACTACGTTTCTAGGTATATATCTGTCGAGACAACGTCTCGGACAGGACCCAACTAACTTACCTCTTCTAATAATCTAGTAAATCGACCGCTTCGAACCACGCCTGAACGAAATATGAGAAACAGCTGTTGCGAGCTTCCAGTTGTCGCGTGACGTCACAGGGTCAGGGTTAAACCTCTTCTTTAAAATGCGCATTGGGATTGAGCGTCGGAACGAAGTGCTATGTATACATGTAAAGCCAGAGGCTTTACGGAAAATAATGCCTCGTTTTCTTTGGCTGCAGTAGGGGTATTGTGTGCCGACAGGCCACATTTCTAGTTTTAACTGTGCCTCACGGTTACGGAGAGTAGTTCGACATTGGTAGTTTACGGGATATAAATTTTGGACAGAGACTTGCTACGGACCAATCAAATGTTAGGGAATTGTGTAAATATTTTTGTGCTGGAATTATTGATCTGTACTGATCATATAATGAACTAATTTCAATGTGGTCAGAGAAAAACCACTGGCGCCCGGAATTCAGACATTCAGGTATGAAACCACGTTGCAGGATAAATTGTTGCTGAACCTTTTGTATGTCTTTTCGCAGTGGCCAACTAAAACAGCCTGGCTTCCTACATGGTGCCATGGAACACAACCAGGATACCATCGGTCTTGATATGCCACTGCGACATACTCATTGTCAATAAATGCATCAATTGTCGACAGCTTATTGTTCAATTTGTTCATGTCGAATGCATCCATTGTTGGATCCGATTCCATTTCTTCAACTTGTCCAGGATCAAGTTTGTTCTTCTTTTTTGGGGATTCTGTGTGTATGGTACAAAATACCTCCAGTTCCATCTGCATGTGTCTCGCGAAGTTTGCGCCCTCCTTTCCGTGCATTCTTTAGGATGGTTCCCTTGTCATGTGATGGCATGTCCGCGAGCCATTTTATTAAATTTTTCTGTTTCTTTTCAGTACCTAACTGAATGGATGAGTGGTGGCATTGATGCATTGGGTCGTTGTTGTTGGGAACTGTCCAAATCACCAAAATGATGTTCACATCCTAGATTTGTAACATGACCAAACCCAGTTCTCGTGAGGTCTTCATCAGAAGGGGTGTCACTGAATTTGCCTCCTGGCAGGTAGTCAACCAATTGTTTTTCTATTGTCTCCAACATGGCTGCCGATACTATTTGTATCATCAGCTTGCAGCAACTTTTCTAGAAATCTCTGTTTGTTTGGAAAGTCAGAAATTCCTGAGTTGTTGTCGTAGATCCAATGTCCACATGGATCTAACATCAATGTCGGGTCATTTGCACAGTTTTTGTCGCGCCCGCTTGCGGAAAGCGCGATATAGTCGGCACTTTGGCGTATGTACGTGTGTCCGGTTAAAGTTTTTGGTTAAAGTTTTTTGGTTAAAGTTTTTCGTTATACTATATCTCTGCAACTGCTTTGCCCATTACCTTGAAATTCACATGGGTGTTTATCATCATCTATATTTTCATTCTACCCCTCCTGTGCGGCCCCTGTACCCAATGTCAAGGTAAAATTACTTTGAAGTTTTTGGTTAAAGTTTTTTCATGTACTATATCTATGCCCCTACTTTGCCCATTACCTTGAACCTTCACATGCCTGTTTATCATCATCCATATTTTCATTCTACCCCCACCCGTGCGGCCCGTGAGGCCCCTGTGCCCAATGTCAAGGTCAAATTACTTTGAAATTTTTGTAAAGTTTTTGGTTAAATAAATTTTGTTCATGTACTATATCTCTGCACCTGCTTTGCCCATAACCTTGAAACTTCACATGGGTGTTTATTATCATCTATATTTTCATTCTACCCCCCCACTCCCGTGCGGCCCCTGTGTCCAATGTCAAGGTCTACTTACTTTGAAATTTTTGTTTAAAGTTTTTGGTTAAAGTTTTTGGAAAGCACGATATAGTCGGCACTTTGGCATGCGTACGTCCGTGTGTCCGGTTAAAGTTTTTTGGTTAAAGTTTTTCCGTCTACTATATCTTTTTTTTTAGTGTCCATGCCTCGCCCCAAGGCACGACATGCAGGCCGCGGCCATCTAGTTTAGGAATTTGGATATGTCTTGCACATGCGAGTAGAGCAGAAGGTACGGGACTTGACCTGACCTTACTAGGTTCCAGTATGGCCCTGTAACTTTCACATACACAAGCCTGAAGCACCTCAACAGAGTCCTGATTGTATTGGAACTGAGGTCAGCCTGGACAGATTGTAATTTCCGGTTAGGGGTGGGGACAGTGGAAATAACTTTCAATATTTCTTCAGCATGAAGGATTATTTCGGCAGTGGTTTGAAAGAGGGCATTAAATCTGTTGTCGCGGTAGTTTCCAATTACTGATTTTATCCATTTTTCTGAGCAGTGGGCTTCCCAGCAGTCACGGAGACCATAATGCTCACCGACCGGTCCAAATGTATCTGATGTTGTTCTGAGGACACGCTCCACAACTGTTCCCTTTTTACTCCAGAATTTGAATTGTGGTAGAGCATCTCGTCCCAATGGACCATTTTCGCTCGCGAGTGAGGTTTCCAGTGGTGTGATATCGGTGCATGAATATTTGTGAAAACCTAACAGAACGTGCGCCATACAATGGAAATGGTGAACTGAATGTGTTTCGTCGAGGCATGCGACACTACCCAGCAGCTCATCCCTCCACTCATCCAGAAGTTTGTCAGCTAATATTTCATTGCTTGCTCTTATCACTCATGGAGAAAGCAAGTTTGGATAACGTGTTTACAATAAATCCATGGTCTACAGTTGGAATATTAGGGGTGTTCAGTGGAATTAACAGTTGGCGAAGAGGCGCTCACGATTTACGCCTCGGGGAAATTAACAGTTGGTGTTGAAGGGGGGCTCGCGAGTGGCGAGTCAAAGAATTTCACAGTTGGCGTCGAAGGGGCGCTCATGATTGGTGCATCGGTGGGATTCATAATTGAAGTTTCTGTAACAGTCCGTTTCCTGCGGGAATTTGTTGGTGGCATACATGGAACCTTCATGCCAATCATGGATGGGATGTCGTATTCATGTTCGCAAGTTCAGAAATGTGATGCTTGGTAATGTCATTTATGGTTGCTGCAGTCTCGTGGGCCACACATGTAAAACCCAAACTGATGATGTCCCCACTTCCAAGTGTTACTGATGTATCAAGGATTTTTTCTTCCTTCTTGTTGTGCCATCCCTATTTAGACCCCAGTTTTCTGTGATATGTATGTTTTCGCCAAATAATGACCTTCATCAACAATTGTCTGGATAGTGGAACTTGTTGGCAAATCAGTCTTGGTAAAATCTACTCTTAACATATGCCTGGACATGACTTCGATCACGCTTAAGACCTTCTCTACAGCAACTTCAAGTCCACTCGGTTCCATAATGCATATACGCATACTGTCCGAGAAGGTTCCATCACTTTTTTTGGTTTGAATTTTAGTTTGATCTATTTTTTCATGTAGCGCGTCTACTTCTATTTCTAGATCCCTAATCTGACCATCTTTTTCTTTAACTTTTTTCTTAAATGGCGCCTCAATTTCAATTGATTGAGTTTTTACTTGTTTTTTTTTCAACTTTTCTGCCCGATTTTTAAAATAGGTAGCATTTTTTTGTGCCAAATTTTTTTGTTTATTCAGTATTCAACATGTATTTTCAAGACCCTCTAGATGGCCGGTATGATGTTTCAGGTGGTTAATTTGTTCGGTTAATGCAAGCTCTCTGTATCATTGTCATGCTGTTTCTTCGATTTTGCCAATTCAGTCTGGGTTTCGTGCAGTAATTTCCCAGTTTTCCTTGCACATCACGTTTATTCACATTCCTGACAGAAAAGTGACCAATTTTATTTTCGATTGATTTTAATGTTTCTTTCGACAATTCAGTTTCTTTATTTATCTTACTTTGTTGCTTGTTTTTCTTTTCAAGTTCATATGGATATAAATTGAAGGACTTAATTTCATCATTGTTTAGATTTCGAGATTGTATACACAGTGAATCGGTGGAAATTGCACATATGTTAATAGCGTCAACCGTACTTGTAGAAATGGTGCTCAAGCTTGGCGCCTCCGGAGAATTTACAGTTGATGGCAGAATGTTTGTTGATAACTGGGTGTCAGTTCCGTTCGACAACATCTGGGGAGTCTGTGCTGTAGGTTGCTGTGGACCAATAGCACCAAAATCCATGATCCCCCCCCCCCCCCCCCCCCCCCCAAACCCACCCTTTTCCCCAATCTCAACATCATAAACTTAACGTTGGAGTAAATGTCTTTTTATAACTTCTGTTTCTTTAAAAACGCCTTGATATTTCATACATGCATTCATCTGATGATACTCTATCATGCTATAGCAAATCCATGACCCACCACCCACCCCTTACCCCAAGGCCAAGGTCACAAACTTCACATTCATAAACTTAATGTTGGGGTAAATGTCTTACAACATCTGTTTCCTTTCATGGAACGCCTTGATATTTCATACATGCATTCATCTGATGATACTCTATCGTGCTATAGCAAATCCATGACCCACTGCCCGCCCCTTACCCCAGGGTCAAGGTCGCAAACTTTGCATTCATAAAATTAATGTTGGGGTAAATGTCTTATAACATCTGTTTCCTTTCATGGAACGTCTTGATATTTCATACATGCATTCCTCAGATGACCCTCTATCATGCTGTAGCAAATCCACAACCCACCACCCAACCCTTACCCCAAGGTCAAGGTCACAAACTTAGCATGTTCATAAACTTAACGTTGGGGTAAATGTTCTGTAACTTCTGTTTCTTTACAGGGAACGCTTTGATATTTCATACATGCATTCATCTGATGATCCTCTATTGTGCTACAGCAAATCCATGACCCACCCCCCACCCCTTTCCCCCAAAGTCAAGGTCACAAACTTAGCACATTCATACATGCATTCCTCATGTGAATAAGCACATTCATACATGCATTCCTCATGTGAATAGCTATCATGCTGTAGAAAATCACCTAGTGCGTTCATAAACTAAACGTCGAGTTCAATTTTGTATAACTTCTGTTTTCAGGGAGCGCATTGGTATTTCACACATGCATTCATCTTAATATGCTATATCATGCTATAGCAAATCCACGACCCACCTTCCACCACTGACCCCAATGTCAAGGTCCACCGCACACCCCTTCTTAACCCAAGGTCAAGTTATATAATATTCAGGTTTTTTCATACAACTGTGCCAAGTTTAAGTGAAGGCTGCCAACAGGCGAGATTCGTTGTCTTCTGACAACTCTTGTTATAAATGGACTAGTCTGAAAATCATTTTGTGATGATTGGATTGGTCGGACAATTATCATATCACAGTCCTTTTCAGTTATTTGGGGTTGAAAAGGTTAAACCTTTAGAACGCTACACCGCTACACACAATAATTGTCGTCTGCTGTTGCTTTTATACCTTATTTCTTAATAGAAACATGGTTTGACACCACTTCAGAAACATTTCCAATGTAATGTCAGCAAGGACGTGTATAAAAAACAGATGTGGCGGATAGAGGTGGTTTTTAAAAGAGTCCTGCCCCATAAACCTGTTGTCTGTCAGACATGTTTTGCCCAACGTGTTATAATATTGCGCCAGTTCATGAGGTAATCAGGCTTATCACGTGAGACAAAGATGATTCTGGTGATAAATATTAAATTCCGTATTTGCTCTGAAAATGTTATCAACTTTCCGGTATATTTGCAGAAAAAAAATGTAAATTTTTCCAAATTATTCTTGGCGAAAATCTCAGTTATATAATAAAGTTGATTATCTCATGCACTGGCTCAATTATGCGAAACAATGCCAGTTGTCACGTACACATTGTATACATGCGCCGGAGCTAAATTGAAAACAAATTTCAGCACTGCTGTAACAATTTATTGACAAGATTGACAATGACTAACAAACTATGATGCTAATGATGAAATTGTGTTTTGTGGCTCAGCAAAGTGTAACTTAAAGTCATTTGATTTTGTTCCCAAAAACTTGTGCGATTTTTAGCCAGGTTTTTTGAAAAAAAATCTAGGCTATTGGATTGGCGAAAGCCGGGCGGGCAGGCGGCGTCCACAATCAATGTTAAGTTTTCGTGTTTGAGTCCATTTCTTTGTTACTGTACCACCTAGGACCACCAAACTTTCACAGCTTCATAATCAAGGGGTGCCCACCACATATCACTATCCAACATGTTACTTTTTTTTCATCTTCACCCATTTTTTCCGCGCAGTCGACTTAGCCATTTGCAATGTTAAGTTTTCGCGTTTACAATGTTAAGTTTTCGTGTTTGAGTCCATTTCTTTGTTACTGTACCACCTAGGACCACCAAACTTTCACAGCTTCATAATCAAGGGGTGCCTACCACATACAACTATCCAACATGCAACAATTTTTTTACCTTCACCTATTATTTCTACGTAATTGACTTAGCCATTTTCAACGTTAACTTTTTAACGTACGTCTGGTTAAAGTTTTTTGGTTAAAGTTTTTCATTATACTATATCTCTGCAACTGCTTCGCCCATTACCTTGAAACTTCACATGGGTGTTTATCATCATCCATATTTTCATTCTACCCCCAACCGTGCTGCCCCTGTGCCCAGTGTCAAGGTCAAATTACTTTGAATTTTTTTGTTAAAGTTTTTTCGTGTACTATATCTCTGCAACTGCTTCACCCAATACCTTGATACTTCACATGGGTGTTTATCATCATTATCGCACCTGCTTGCGGAAAGCGCGATATCGTCGGCATTTTGGCATACGTACGTCCGTACGTCCGTGTGTCCGGTTAAAGTCTTTTTGTTAAAGTTTTTCCATCTACTATATCTATTTTTTTAGTGTCCATGCCTCGCCCCAAGGCGCGACATGCAGGCCACGGCCATCTAGTCTACAAAAAGTGTGTATAATTATGTTATCCAAGTGTCTATGCTTGGAAAAAACCTGGCCTTCGTGGCTTTGCCTCGTTTCTTGTTAATTAAATATATTTACAGAAATTAATATTTTCTGTAAATGCCGTTGGAAGATGACGAAATGTTCATAGCAATTCATTTGCTATGAAAATTTCATGAACTTTCGACGTCATTTACGGAAACTCGTAAATTTTGTAAATATTTTTCATGAAATATCGAAGATGTTTTTAGGTGCAAATTCACATGGCATGTCTCATATGGATCTCAGGGGTGGCGGAAGCAATTGATTATTGGGGGGGCGAACTTTGTGAGGGGCCGAATTCGCTAGGGGGGTCCGGGGGCATGTCCCCCCCGGAATTTTTTTGAAATCCAAGTGGTGTGAAACACAATTTCCTGCATTCTCAGCAATGTTTGAATACATTATATTACTCTAATTTTTCCTGTCTCTGTATACATATTTCAACACGGTTTCTATATTTCCCAATCTTGAAAAAAATATCCAAATTGTACAAGATTAACAATTTATTGAGATTGAACTATTCACAAGAAAACCAAAATCACAACCAATTTTTTAATACCATATTGGAAACAGTTTCTCAACAGTGAAATATAATATATAGTTCTGAACACCATTTGAACCGTCCCATTGAGACGCTTCAACAGGTGGCCACGATATATACTTTGAATAAGTCTTACGAAATTAACATGTGCGCCGTTAACACTTTACTAATCCCCAATGCCGAGCCTTGATAGGAAGTCCGATCAGTGAGATTGTGCGTACGTTCACGTGTAAAACAAAATGAAACGTTAGTTAACCCTTTCAACCATACAGCCATGTACAGAGGTTTTGGCAAAAAAGTGTGGATCCAGATGAGCCGGCTCGTGACGAGCCGTCTCATCAGGATCTGCACTTTTTGCAAGTCATTTTCATATTTTTAAAACAAAAACACCCCCTTTTTCATAAATGGACAAGTCTGAAAATCATTATATGACCATTGGATTGGTTGCAAAAGTAACATATCACAGACCATTCCATTTATTCAGCGGTGAAAGGGTTAATGATAACGATTCAAAAGTAGTGCACTGCAACTCAGTTTATCAGCACATTACTATTTACACTATCTTAAGATGCTAATCGCACTGACTCGGTCAACATTTGAAACTTTCAAACACTAATTTCCTTCTGTCATTGGCTGATGCAAACTCCTCTGCAATCATTGGCAGAGAAAGGGAATCCGTCGTAAGCTTGTGTGCGTGTATCATGAGTAGATTGTTGAGTCGCTCCTGCGTCATTGTGCCCCTCAACCATGTTTTGAGCCTTCTCAATACTGAGAATGACCTTTCCGCTGTAGCTGTAGTGACCGGGATTGTGAAGTATATCTGTAGCAACGTTGCTACTTCACTCAGCATTTTCCATCCAATTTGGCAAGAGTTCAGTGCATCAGCTATGGTCCTCATGGACGTCACCTCTTTGATACCCATATCAGTTGCTTGAATGAACTGTGGAAGCATTCTGAGTTGAATTTCTAGTTTGGCCAGATCAATGTCTTTATTATACGTGTTGACTGAAGCTGGAATTTTTGGTAATTTCCCATTGGCAGCTGCAATGAGTGTCGTTTCTATGTCACACACTGTTGCAAAGTCTCGTTGGTCAAATCGTGTCTCCAACTGTTGTATAACAAGCTCCAGTGATTCAACGTACTCTTGTTTGTGTAGCTGTTTGGGATTTTCAAATCTGTGTGGATCATTACCATCGTCAAATCTCTTCGGTCGCTTTCGGTACCTTGGGAGAGTGGGATTGATGTCAAGTGCAGCGGCCTCTGTGACTGTCCCCTCATACAGGTGTTCGAGAATTCGAGCTCATCCGTACGCAGTTTCTGGTAATATTGCTGGACTGATTTGCACGCGACATGGGCTTCTTGTGCAGAAGTGTCTTTGCCTTGCAAACTACGCGAAAGCTCTTCGGCTGCACTGAACAGAAGGTATGCCAGTTTTAAGCCCCAGTATGTCTGGAAATTATCCATTAGTGCTGCCACTCCACCTGCAGCCATACCATTGTCGTCATGCTGCGTGGCATTGACCTCCCTCATAGTGTCCCGTAAGGTGGAATAGTTTTTCAAGATTGCATCTATTGCGCTGTACGTACAGTCCACCTTGTTGGACAGAGTGGTTTGATTCGAGGACCAACACTGGGCACTTCCCCGCCAGATTCTAAATGACCAGATGCAGAAATCTGATTTTTTAGCAAACAAAATCTCTCTTTTAGGGGAGAACTTGATTAATCTGGATATCTCTCTTGTGATGTTGAGAGCTTCACAAAGCGGTTTAATCTTCTTACAGGCATCTTGAAGCACGAGGTTGGCTGTAATGTGCTAAGCAGTGAACAATTAGTGCCGCTGGTTCTTCTTCCTTTATTTTCGTTGCTACCCCATTTAATCGTCCCATCATGTTGGAGGTGCTCCATCATAACCTTGGCCTCTGCACTTCTCGATGGGAAGAGAACATCTGAGCAGGACATCTTTGATTGCAGCCAGAATGGTAGCAGCATCAGTTTGAGGAACATTAAACATGCCGATTGGTTCCTCAAGCACCGAATAGTGTGCATCCACCCATCGAATGCATATCACCAACTGTTCTTTGTTGGAAGTATCTCCGGGTTTCGTCTGCCAACACTGCATAGTAGCCTGCCTCTTTGATCTCCTCAATCAACTTTCTCAGAATTGAATTTCCCATAATATTCGCGATCTCATTTACACTATCATGTGACATATAAGTGCTGTCCTTCAGCCACTTTTCAATCTTTACATCATCTTCCGCTCGCGACTTCATCAGTTGATAGAGATTCCCTTCTTCTTCAACATGACCTCTCAATGCGATACCCTGTCTTGCCAACATCCGTATACATGATAGTTCAGTGAGAAACGTATTCCTGTTCCCTTGTTGCTCCACTTGCTTCTTAGTGTTGAGCTGGGTATGTACATCGGGCTCTTTTGAATTCAGACGAGATACTTTCATTAGTGCTTCCCTGTGTGTTCCACTGGATTCATGATCCTTGAATCTACTTGAGGCTTTCTTCCAGTTGTTAAATCCATTTTTGATGAATGCATCGTCGACCTTGGAACTGAATGTAAGCAAGTCATTTGCGTGTGCCGTTTTACATATGTTGCAGAATGTTTTGCCTTGTGTACTACATAATGCCAGCCAAGGATACTGTTATACCAAGTAAGTAGGAAACACCGTTTTGTCTGTTTTTTCCCTTTGCCATATATCTTTGTAGTTTTATCTATGGTTTTCTGATCAGCAGGTTGGTGTGGTTCAAGTAGACAGCATGGACATTGGCATGATTCCTTTACAGTCTCTGGTGAAGTGGGTTTCTGTAGATTTCCTTCACTACTGTCGGGTTCATCGCTTGGTCCATCTTCCATACCGTGTTCTTGCAGTGTTGGACTAGCTCCACTGTCTGTAATATAATACAGATAATGTAGAGAATTATCCCTATGTAGTTTCGTCAAAGTCATATTTTTTTATTTTATAAATGTGAACATATTTAAATGGCGGCCATTTTGGATTTCGGATTTTTTCAGAAATTTGACAAGGTTTCATAAACATATTGATAACTGCTGAATTTGGTAACTCCATGCATACCAGTTATGATTGAAAAGATGTCTGAAAATGGTAACGAGAACAAACGACTGAGGGAAAGTGGTAACAGTAGCTTACTTGAGCTAAACTATTTTATATAACCTTTTTTTTCAGTTGAATTTTTTATTTTCTTATGATAACATTTGGAAAACATACTATTTGCAACTGGAAACATCGTCGGTGAAGTGCGTCCCTGTATATTTCCTTCAGCGCTGACAGGTTCATTTCCCTCTTCGACACCACCCTCTGTGTCTGACACAATACGAGGCTGAGCATGATCATCATCACCTTCCGTTTGTGATCTGTAATATCATACATAACAGTCAGGTGAAAACGTCTATCCACGTTTGATTTTGAGGGAAAAAAATGGCCATAGGGACCCCTTAGCCCGAAGCATTTTTCATTTTTGGTTGTGCTTTAGGTGTGGTTAGGGGCTTAGCTATGCCTGGGGTGGGGGAGGGGCTGGGAAGGGGGCTAGGAAAAAGTATCCACATTTGATTTTGAGCAAAACAAAATGGCCATAGGGACCCCTTAGCCCAGAGCATTTTTCAATTCCTATCATGCTTTCTTTTAGGGTGGTTATTTCTGGGAAGTGGATGTTGACTTAGGAAATGGTAACTTTTGTTTTGTTTTCTCTACTAATTAAGTATTTAAATTATTCACTGGGGTCCCCGTGGTTGAAATAACAACACAATTGAAGGATTCATCTGAAATCTGGCACCCACCATTTGAACCAACATGATTATATTCAATAATTGGACGGTGGATATGTGATTATTTCCATTTTTCACGCATTTCCGAAATCAGGTGATCATCGAATTCCGGTACAGTTTACGTTACACTATGTATGCAGCAGCATTGATTCATCGCTTCACATGCCTAAGTAATGGGTGTCACTAACCGCTTTGAAAATTACTGGATCAATCATTATCGATCCTCTATGGACTGATGAATTGTGAATTCGAAACAATTACCTGAAGAAGTCTGTTATGAATAATTTTTTAGCAGACATTATATGTTGTTGTTGTTGTTGTTATGGCGATTAAATCGGCGTTTACTTTTTGTCTCCCACCTCCAAACCGACGATTAAACTCCGTGGATGGACGGTTAGGCCGGATCGGCAGGTCCCAACTGCTCCTCCCTCTCTTAAATGAGTTGGCTCAGTCAGAGTCGGGTTCCCAGTAATCATGATTACACAAATATATTACAGTAAAAAAATAATTTTTTTACAGAATTATTGGGGGGGCGACCGCCCCCCCAACCAAATTATTGGGGGGGCGATCGCCCCCCCTGCCCCCCCGCTTCCGCCGCCCCTGGATCTAACCTCTCCGCTAATGACAGTGATACTATTCCTGTGAAGAACGGCAAACAATGTAGGTCCTGATCAGCAAGTACTTCAAGTTCACGGGTAATCCAATTAACACAAAAGTTCACTTTAAAAAATCAAAGATTGTTTTCTGTTTCGAAGCGGCGGCTTTGACGGACTTGACGTAAGCTAGCATCGCCTGAGCTTGTATAACCATCACAGGATCAGCGTCTGCCGGTAGCGAATGCCTCAATGGCCACTTGCGTTTTGGGTGGCGGAGGTTGTACAACTGCGTCGTTGTCGTCGTCACAGGTATCTTTTTCCCGGTGGAGCACGTCCCTCACTATCTTGTCGTCGGATACGTCATTGTAAGTCGGGCAGTCGTCATCACAGGCGATCAGTCCCGTATTTGCTGTGGTTGCTGTATCAATGTTGCCTGGAACGTTTCAATTTCACTGTCTGTGACGTACACCAGGTTCGGCGGAGAAACAATCAAATTCCTCGTCTGGTTCGTCGAGAACGAAGGCCCCACCCAAGCTGCCAGTCCTGTTAACAGTATGGTTACACAGTCTTTCTTCGGTTTTAAATCCTTAACGGCGATGTGGGTCACTCTTAAGAGACTGTGATGTGTCGGGCAGCAGTTTGTAACACAGTCCCGTCTCATCACAAGTATGCACTGCTCGGGTTAATATCCGCCGTCCTCGATCGTCTGTCATAGTTGACGCGGGTATGCTTCTGCAGCCTCCATCTCCGCTGACCGAACTTCCCCATTCATTTGCGCTTGCGAAATACCATGCCTAGTCTTGAAACGATGCAACCAGCCATTGCTTGCTTCGAATTTCGATTCCTCACCAATTAGCTTAATGTCCAACACTTTAGTTTGTGCGCAGCTAGTACTGGTCCGGAAATTGGTCGTCCCTCGCTTGTTTCCTGTGAAAACCACTGGAATAAAAACGCCTGATCTAATTTGTCATCCGCAGCCTTCCTCATTCGCTTTTTTGCCAGTCGATTCCTGCCGACATTTGGATCGATGCGTTAGTTAGCTCATTTTCGGTTTGTATCCATCCGCGAAGTCGCCTCATTTAGGCCTAAAAAAATATTAAAACCTTGAGCCAGGAGAACATGCAACACCATGGCAGAGTCACTTAGCCCAAAGCTAATATAATTACCTCTAATCTAATAGTAATACATTTAAATATGGTATAATAGGTTTTAGCCTTCTAGTATCAGGTCGAAAAATCAAACTGAGGGCTAACCCATGCATGTAGGCGTGCACCCAACCAACCAGGCAACCACCCACTACAGAACTGGAACAGTTGATTTTACACAAGCACAAGCTGCTCCTTCATGGCCGGGGTAACAAAATAACTACCATATTTGATTCTCCATTAGCGTAGCATTTTCAAGTACGAAACAAACTAATTTCATTCAGAAATCAGGATTTATTTTCCAAAATATAAACATAAATGAAATGTGAGTGAGTGAGTGAGTGAGTATTGGTGTTTAACGGCCTATCAACAGCCAAGGTCATTTAAGGCCGGGCCAACGGATTGGACTGACCCACATTCAACATTTTATCTCATGCTTATTTTAGACATTTGATCTAAATCGGTAAAAAAATATTTTAATACACCGGTAGCAATAAGATTTCAAACCAATGTGAACTGACTATTGGTGTTTAACGGCCTATCAACAGCTAAGGTCAATTAAGGCCAAGCCAACAGGTTGGAATATTCTGTATTCAACCTGTCCAAGATGAGGGATACAGTCAGAATTCGTTACAGCGGCACACGTTTATAGCGGCATATTCGCCTCCCGGCACAATAAGCCGCCAAACCAATTGGCATGCTCTTTAATCTGCTCGATATACCGGCAAATTCGGCTTCCGGCACCGGCAGGGAATTCCCGCAAACGAATACACAGTTTAAGTCTTATTTAATGTGCGTTATAACGGCGCCGGTACCCGGTGTCGCTGGTACCAGCGCTGTGACCCAGCTCTGTTATCCGGCATTACGGAAACCGATATTCGGGAACCAGTCACTGACCATATCTAAACAATTTCCCAGCTGATTAATCCCGACCTGCTGTCATAAATCGCGGCAATTAACGTGTCGGTACCTTGTCACCTGCTGTGATGTACTATTTTGCAAACATCAATTAAGAAATGAACAGTTAGCAACTAAATTTACAAGTGATTAAATCCAGCAAGGACCGATAGATTGTAAATAAAAAAATATCATAATCGTGAACAATTTAAATAATTATCGTGTAGCATTGCCTCTGGGGCGAGTTCAGATAGGGAGGACGAATCGTCATGTAAATATTTAAAGGGAAACCACTCTACATGTTTTTGCTTTGCAATTTTATAAATTTTAGCATGTAAATTAAAACAAACTGTTTATTAAAATATGTGTTTCTTTTATAAATGCACATGTTTGCGAATTGCTAACAATAAAGAAACAATTTCACAGATAATCCGGTATTCACCACGCGCTCTACAATTAACAACAGGTTCGCCTGCAACCTAGACTTTGTCAAATACCGTATTAGATTTGAATTTTGTTTGTTTCCTTGATATAAATTCGTATATATGCATTGCTTTATCAATGTGGTGACAACTAAGTATATATCTCGCCGATAATGCTAATGTAAAATGACAGCAAATAGCGTCGATACAATGCGTGGTTACCAATTACCGACATGTTCCAATTACCGGAATTATCACGACAGTCTGATAGCGAGGAGAAAATCGCCGATTCTTTATACCGGCATATTCGTTATAACGGCATATTCGTTATAACGTCAGATTCATCTCTGACGAACTATGCCGTTGTAACGAATTCTGACTGTATTCCCAAAACCTGAGCTCATTATTTACAGAACTATATATTCAGCCCTGAAATTAGAATATCCTGACCTGGTCCATGCCACATCAGAGTCACTTAGCTCCAACCCCAAAAGTAATATCAAATCCTACTACTTTTTAATGGGGCATAACAGGATTTAGCTCTCAAGTACAGAACGCACACAAGGACCAAACCATGTAATGTCGGCATTCCGGTAAGGCGGAATGCAAATACATGTAGTTACATTAAGTCCTGAAATTTAATACATTTTGACCATCATTTAACACCATCTGTTTTGTGCACACAATATTGTGCAGCTGATATGTGCTTTTTGCTTGAGTATTGTTAATAACAATTTAAGAAAAAAGAATGCTTTAGAAATGGTTGCAAAATAAGGCAAATGTATTTTCTCATGGAATACATGCCTCAGAATTGTACATTGTCGAGATAAAGGTCACATTCTCCTCTGGTGTTCATGGAGTCAGGTGAGCGAATTAGGGCCATCATGGCCCTCTTGTTTAGTTATATTTGTGAAATTTAACCATTCATTGAAAATCAGACAGTTTGAGTGGCTAAGACCAAGATATGCGGAAACAGTATAAACAGAAAATAAAAAATCAATATCTAATTAATTTGCGGTACAAATGATTTCTTGAATAAAAAAAAATGTGGATGAATTAATTGAAAAACATCTGTTATATGGAATGTATATATAAAATAAATGACACTAATTGTTTACTTGTCAATGATTGTTAAAAATACAAAATTTTCATTACTATACAGTCAATCTGTGGGTGGGAAAAATAAATTTCTCACATTCCCAATTAGTGTCATTGATTTTATATAACATTCCAACAGATGCTTTTCAATTACCTTGTCCACATTTTTTAATTTTAATTTCTACTGAACTTATTTGTACCATAATACAGAATCGACATGTATGGTAATTCAGTCTGCTTGGTCATTTTCTGCTTGCTGATTCGTTTCTACATCAGTCCCCGCCTCTATCTGTTTTGTTCTCTTTTTTCGGCCCCCCTCCCTATCCCTGGCCCCACTCAACCACTTCTTAATGGCCTCTTCCACATCCTTTTTGCTCGAGGATTTGGTCGGCGGGTTTCTCTGGATACATTCTACGATGAATATAGTAAATAAATGGTTAGAGCCGTAGAATATAAACTGGAACAAGCGAGCGGGGGCTCAAGTATATCCTGGACACAGTAACCCACTTTACCACAAAAGTAATTTGACCGTTATGAAGGCTACATGTGCGATCTAATTAATGCAACGTGATTAATGTCATATGTTGATGTCACACTAGTCATGACGGTACACATTCCGTTGATCAAGTGACATCAATCCAATGGCGGTGGTAATTTTCATTTACATTCCAATGCAGTCTTGATTTTATTTTATACTGTCAGACCAATCAGTGCTAAACTCTGTGTCAAAACTATTGCGATGATATTCAATGTTTATATTTCTTTTAGCTATCCTGTTTTTCTACATACATAATAAATAGTCATTAACACTTACTGTAAATTATGGAGGTGAGCAGTAAACTGCGGAACGACTCTTTTCCCTTTTGTCCCAGAAGGTTGAACTTTATAGCCAGTTCTGTAGCCATCGCCTCCTTTAGAATGCGAAAGACGGATTCCTTCACTGATTGCCCCACATATTCTGCTAGGTACTTAACCTTGAAATATAAAACAAGATGTTTGTTCTAAGTTTAATGTTGCTTTAAAAACAGATTTCATGAACAACAAGAGGAACTAGATGAGTAAGCAAAGTAATATCAGTGTTCTCACGACCACACATATTCTGTGTTTAGTTTGCGAGTTTTGTTGTTGATTGGTGACGAGGAAAAGCATTCAGCGCCGTTGGTGATGAGGAAAAGCATTCAGCGCCGTTGATCTGTCTGCATATGGGACCTTACGACATATGTGCCCAGCGTGGCCCCAGATCGGCCTACACACTAGCACAGTCTGATCAGGGCCTACACTGTTGAGTGTTGACTATTCCATTAATGGGGTAGCAGTAATGCCACTAGCAAAATGATTACAATATAAGCAAAGTGGAACTAGGATCATAAGGGGTAGTTTGCGCCTTTGACGAATACAGGTTTGGAATTGTAACCAAACGGAGAAAAAAACTTGCACCAATTTCCTTATTAATTTTCCCTGGTTTGGCCAGCGTGCAACATTATTTTACAATTAACTTACAACAGCTGAAAATGTTTGCGGACTCTCCACCTCAACTTCAAATTTCAGAAGCTCCTCGTCAGTGGCAGTGTGTACAGCCTTCGACAGTTGGGCGACGTCTACATTCGATGGTTCCGCCGCAGATCGAAGAAGAATTTAATTTGTCGCTGCAGACGTTTTACTTCACCCACCTCTTGAAAGATCTTCTCCAACATCGTGAAGAATCTTGCATCACGGGCTGAAACAAATC
>CM055277.1:42955696-43150445 GCA_029237695.1 Conchocele bisecta
AGATATGTTCGTGTTCGCGAAGGAACGGGGATTAATTTGGGCCCAAAGTTCAGACTCTATCTTGTTCGACCTTGACCATGCGGAGTGTCTAACACACCCCCAAAATTAGGCTTTTTCGAGTAATTTTCGAGCAGCAAAATTTCGCCGCGGCTGGCTGTTTTCAGCCCGTTCTCGCAATTTAAACGATAGATGCGTCTCTAATGTACACGTCCTCGCAATTTCAGGCATGTACCTCTTGTATATCGCGAGATACAAGGTCACCAACAAGGTCACCCCAAAGGTGGCCAGGACTAAAAACGAGTGGTAGGGTAGGGTTTGTGTGGAGTCGTGAGAAACACTCCCCAATAGTGGTGCTAGCGTGCCGTTGTTTAGCGCATACGGTAGCTCTTGTAATTCGCTACAAGTCTGCATAGGCACCCTCTCAAATTTCCATACGTACATAGACGATGTGATAGTTGGAACTTTTTACTCCGGGCCCTAGGCCAAAAGGGGGCCTTTTTCGGACGTCCCTATTGTGTCGTCAGACGACAGGGTTTTTTCTATATCTTCCATATTAGGTCACTTACGAAGGCATGGAATAGAATTCCTGCGATAGCTTTCAACGATGAACCCGTTGAAGGCGTTTCCGACAATAAACCTGGGGGTCACTGGAATGTTGCAAAAAATCACCAAACACCCATGTGAAATTTTTAAAAAATTTCCCTCGCTACCAGGGTTCTTCTCGGGGATGACTCCGAACGATTCCTTAGACAAAACTAGACGAGGAAATGTGTTTCCTTCGTGTCTAAGTGACATACTTTCCAAGATATTCAGATAGACACTACGTCATTGCTGCGAGTGTCGTCAAATAATGACACAAATGCTGCACGGCCCTACGTTTTTTTCTATATCTTCCAAAGTAGGTCACTTAGGAAGGAAGGGAATAGTTTTCCTGCGATACTTTTCAACGAGGAACCCGTTAAAAGTGTTTCCGACAATAACCCCGGGGGTGACTGAAATCATGCAAAAAATCACCAAGGGTACCCAGGTGAAAATTTTAAAAATTTTGGTCACTACCAGGGTTCTTCACGGGGATGACTCCAAACGATTCCGTGTTCGAAAATAGACGAGGAAATGTATTTCCTTTCTGTCTAAGTGACATGCTTTCCAAGATATTTCAATAGATATGACCACATTGCTGCGCGGGTCGTCAAATAATGACACATGCTGCACTGCATGTTATACTGCTGCGAGGGTCGTCATAACGACCCAAATGCTGGGTACACCCAGGTGAAAATTTGCATAGTTTCGGTCACTACCAGGGTTCTTCACGGGGACGACTCAAAACGATTCCTTAGAGAAAACTAGACTAGGAAATTTATTTCCTTCGTGTCTAAGTGACATACTTCCCGAGATATTTCCATAGACAATAACTAATTGCTGCGCGTGTCGTCAAATGACGACATAAATGCAGCGCGTCAAATGTGCTGCTCGGGTCGTCAGATAACGACACAAATGCTATGCGGCCCTAGGGTTTTTCTATGCTGTCCGGCCCTAGGGTTTTTTCTACATCTTCCAAAGTAGGTCACTTACCAAGGCAGGGAATATTTTCCTGGGCTAGTTTTCAAACGTGTTTCCGACAATAACCCCGGGTCACTGAAATATTGCAAAAAATCACCAAGGGGTATTTCTTCTCGGGGATGACTCGGAACGATTCCTTAGACGAAACGCCACTAGGAAATGTATTTCCTTCGTGTCTAAGTGACATACTTCTCAAGATATTGCGATAGACGATAACTAATTGCTGCGCGTGTAAATGCTGCGCGGCCCTAGGGTTTTTCTATATCTTCGATAGTAGGTCACTTAGGAAGGAATGGAATAGATTTCTTGCGATACTTTTTGACGAGGAACACGTTAAACGTGTTTCCGACAATAACCCCGGGGGTCACTGAAATCTTGCAAAAAATCACCAAGGGGGTGTATACCCAGGTGAAAATTTGCATAGTTTCGGTCACCACCAGGGTTATTCACGGGGATGACTCCAAACGATTCCTTAGAGAAAACTAGACGAGAAATGTATTTCCTTCGTGTCTAAGTCACATACTTTCCAAGATATTTCAATAGACATGACCACATTGCTGCGAGGGTCGTCAGATAACGACCCAAATGCTGTACTTCATATTTGCTGCGGGGGTCGTCATATAACGACCTAAATGCTGCACGGCCCTAGTGTTTTTAGCTCACCTGAGCAAAGCTCATGTGAGATATTGTTACCGCAATGTGTCCGTCGTCCGTCGTCGTTCATGAACATTTTCAAACGTCTTCTCCTCGGTAACCATTGGGCCTATAGTCACCATAGTCCTTAGGTAGGGGGATTACAAAATTGTTAAAATTACGTCATTGCGTAATCCAAGATGGCCGCCATCTAAAAATAGCACAAATTCTTCAAAAATCATCTTCTCAAGAACCGCCAACCGAATTTCGACAAAACTTGGTAGGAATGATCGATGTACAAAGCTCTTTCAGAGTTGTTTAAATGGTGACCCCGGGGTCAAAAATGGGCGTGGCCCGTGGGGTCAAATTGGGGTCAAATTTTATTTTTGACCGAATATGGTCATGTCATGTATCAAATCGAAGGTATCAACGAGGCGATCACTCTGGTGCATTATTTGTCGAAATCGGATGGTTATGTCATCGAGATGGCCCACGAAAGGTTCAAAAGGTTGTTCTTTTATTAGAGATTTCAAAATTCTTCTTCACATGAACCGCTTGGCCCATGGTGGCCAAACTTCACAGTTATGTTCCATGGGTGAAGTCTTTTCAGATTGTTAAAATGGAGGTCGTCGCTAATCCAAGATGGCCGCCGTCTAAAAATGGCACAAATTCTTAAAAAATTAAAAATTCTTCTCATGAACCGCCAACCGGATTTCGATGAAACTTGGTAGGAATGATCGATGTACAATGCTCTTTCAAAGTTGTTAAAATGGTGACCCCAGGGTCAAAAATGGGCGTGGCCAGTGGGGTCAAAAATGGGCGTGGCTCGTGTGGTCAAATGTTATTTTTTACCATATATGCTCGTGTCATATATCAAATTGAAGGTATCAATGAGGCGATTGCTCTGGTGCAATATTTGTCGGAATCGGATGATTATGTCATCCATGATCGCTGCCAAAAGGTCCATTTATTCGAGATTTTGAACGTGTCTTTTTCTCAGGAACCACATGGCCGATGCTGGCTAAACTTCATAGTAAGTTAAGATCCTTGGGTGAAGCATTTTCAGATTTGGTAAAATGAGAGAGTCATCGCTTAATCCAAGATGACCGCCATCTAAAAATAGCACAAATTTTTTAAAACACATATGAACTCAATGTCACATTCTCCTCCTGCGTTCATGGAGTCAGGTGAGCAAATTAGGGCCATCATGGCCCTCTTGTTTCTATATCTTCCATAGTAGGTCACTTAGGAAGGCAGGGAATAGTTTTCCTGTGCTAGTTTTCAAAGAGGAACGCGTTAAACGGGTTTCCGACAATAACCCCGGGGTTGACTGAAATTGTGCAAAAAATCACCAAGGGTCACTTTCGGTCACTATCAGGGTTCTTCACGGCGATGACTCCAAACGATTCCTCGGCCAAAACTAGAGGAAATCTATTTCCTTTGTGTCTTAAGTGACATACTTACCAAGATGTTTCGATACACATGACCACATTGCTGTGAGGGTCGTCGGATGACGACTCAAGTGCTGCACGACCATAGGGTTTTTCCATATCCGGATCTGGATCTACACTGGTCGCTTAACCATAAGCAACACATTTGTGAGAACAAAAAAATGTGTCTGGCACTGACAAGAACACCCTCTGGAAGAGTACATTTACACGAATTTCTGTAAAGGCCAATTAGAAGTTTGTGTACGTGTACCTTTGATACTTCCTAGGGGGCATTCCAGTACTGCCGTCTCTGACGCGTCAAGTCTACCAGACTGTGAGAGGGTCCCCCTAGCCCAAAAAAAACAAAAGGTTCACCCCTAACCCAATACGCAATCGCTTATCACTGAGTTCTGCATAAAAAAAGGTGCGTAATCGCTTATCACTTGAAAGTTCTGAATAAAAAAGAAAAACGCGCAATCCGGGCACACCCCGCGATCACTCACTTCGGCAGCGTCTTCGCAATAGTCCATATCCTGTCGCGAACTTGCTGGTCCGAGAATCTGTCCAGTTCGCGAAGTTGCGGGTGTGCCCGGATAGCCGACAGCCTCGCCTTCATCTCTCTACGACGCAGCAGCTCCGGATCTCGGCGGAGTATATGTCTCTAATAAGTCCTTCCGCATCGCCGATCTTCTGTCGTGCTGCTGCTGTGGCTGCCGGTGGTGGTGGTGTTGTCGCTGCTGCCGGTGGTGGTGGTCTTGCTACCGGTGGCGCTGGTCGAGCGGCTCTTCTTGACGCTCGTCGTGGCGACCTCCTCCGATTTCCTCTTCACCCCTGTGCGGCTCTTCCTCCACTCACTGGCCTCCATAGCCTCAGCCTCCTGGGTCAGCAGCGCCCAGTCCTCCAACATCAAGCCCATGGTGGGATCTTCGAGCTCCGAATCGCTACCCACAACATCGATGTCGGACACTTCCTCTTTACCTTCCTCGTCCTTGTCGTCGGCCATCTCCCACAGGTTGTGCACCTTCTTCATGGGGATGTTGCTCGCTGAGGCTATGGAGCGCAGGACTTCATCCTCTTCAAATTCTTCCTCATCGGAGGTGGTCGCCGCGGCCCTGCTGACTGTGGCTGTAGGCGCATGCTTCTCAACTATCTTGCGGTGGGTGGCGAGGGTGCGCGAGAACGTCTCGACCGTCTGCTTGGACTTTGCCGGCAGTGGAGCGTGAATGCTTCATCAGCTTGGACAGAGGCTCGACAATGGTGTCGTCCTCTGCCAGGATGTCCGTGACTATGCCCATCCCGGTTGTGTAGCGGTGAAGGCGCCGAACTTCGACTCGGCGCCGGACTTCCTCCACGTGTCCCGGATGAGCCGGCTCGCCCCAGATGAATTGTCCACATAGTTGCCTCCAGACCGGGTCCCTAAATATGTAGACGCTTTTCTTTTTTCGGGACCGCAACGTGGCGTCGATGTACGTCATCAGTGCTTCGTATACGTCCAGCATCACCGGAACTACGGCGCCACCCCACCGCTTGGAAGTCTTGTGTCTCGCCACTCCTATACACCTGTCGGAGGCCCGCTCAAGTACGGCCTTCCGCACCTGGCTGGTCAGCATGTTGCTGAAAGAACTGATGCGCTGCGCCGAGTACAGGCACATCAGAAGTATCAGCACACCCCGGATCTCAATCAGGAAGTCGGTGCTCTGCAGCGGCCGCTTCAGCATATCCAGCATATGGCGGACATACTCGCACGAGGTGAAGTAATCCCGAGCGTCCGGCTTCACCGCAGACTGGAGTAGGTCCTGCTGGTGCTCGCTCCTCCGTTGGGTGATCGACAGACAGTCCCGTTAGGCAGGTGTCGATGGTGTAAATGCACCCGCTGGAGTTCTGCAGGTCCAATCCCTCTGCGACGGCGTACTTAACGAAGACACGCAGGGATAGCAAGTACACCTTCAGGGTGTTCTGGTTTGTCGTCGGGTACTTCTCGTCGTAGTACGAAGAAATGATGGGCACCCTCCCTTGAAGGCCGAACGCAAGGTCGACTTGCCCGTCGACTCCCAGTAGAGATGAATCTGGTTCGCGTACTGCTTCGCCTGCCTCTCCGTGATCGATCCGCCCGACGGGTCTGGCAGTGCACGTAGAAATTCTGAATCTCATCCCAGAGAGGTACCCTCACCCTCTGCGAGTCGTGAGTCCAGCCGCGGAACGTCTGTGTCCGCTGTAACTTCATCCCTATCTGCCGTCATAGCATCGCTCAACGTGGCTCGCTGACCTACGCTCCCATCCTGTGGGTCCTTTGCCCCACCATCACCCTCTGGGAGTCGTGAGTCCAGACACAGAACGTCTGTGTCCTCTGTAACTTCATCCCTATCTGCCGTCATAGCATCGCTCAACGTGGCTCGCTGACCTACGCTCCCATCCTGTGGGTCCTTTGCCCCACCATCACCCTCTGGGAGTCGTGAGTCCAGACACGGAACGTCTGTGTCCTCTGTAACTTCATCCCTATCTGCCGTCATAGCATCGCTCAACGTGGCTTGCGACCATGGCTTGCTGACCCTACGCTCCCACCTGTGGGGCTCCGCCCAACTCTCACCCTCTGGGAGTCGTGAGTCCATCCGAACGTCTGTGTCCCCATCTTCCTGCTCTGCATCCGGCTCAGACTCACTAACCTGGAGTGCAGTCTCTGCCTCCGGCTCCAGGGTCCCTCGGGCCTCGGCTCCCTCGAGCTCTGCCTGCTGAAACAAGAAGAAGTGTCTAAGCGGTCTTAATTTTCTTTGGTACAGACCTTTTTTCCCAGTCAATTGCACCAAGAATGAAGGTTTTAAATGTGAATAATACACACCTGGAGTGCAGTCTCCATTCGGCTCAGGGTTATGGTTATTAGTGTCCGCTCTGCCTCTGGCTCCGGCTCCGGCTTCGGCTTCGGCTCAGGCTCAGTCAGGGTCCTTCGGGCCTCGGCTCCCTCGGGCTCTGCCTACTGAAGTGTATAAGCGGTCTTTCACACAAGAGCGAATTTAATTTTCTTTGGTACCGGTAAGGATGAATCCTGATTGTTAAATTACCCATCGCATGCTCGCACCTGCCACCCACCGACGGACTGACTGATTGAATTAGTTTTACGTATGGACAGACAGACACACAGAACATCTATGCTACGAAGGATTCCCGCGACTTTTCCAAGTTTATACCCCGATAAATTCCACAAAAAGGCCATTCATTCCTATATTGGAATCATAATAAACAGGTTCTTTTGTTTCATAATTCAGATTTATTACAAATACTAGTATTCAACAAAATTTTGTTGAAGCGATGGCTTCTATACAGATTTCAATTCTGCCTCCATCTTGTTTGCTTCAGTTGACTGACCAATCAGATGGCAAACTGAGAGGTCACATACAAAGGTCAGAAAATAAAAGCACTTGCTTGAAATGTCAGCTGAACACCAGCCATAGAAGTCAAGTTTATTATGTTACTTTGTGGTATATTCAGTCACTAGCGAATATAGACGACATTTATTCGCCCTCCACCCCCTTTATTAAGGCACTTTAAAACACTGGTTGTAATAGACATTATATAAGGAAATTAAGTAGTAGAAATGTAATAAATAGGATAATCCATCGCACAGCATTGAATGTTGTGAAATAATAGACTTATTTTTGTCAGTAATGAGTTCTGCGTAAAGCTACGCTCGCTTGCTGTTTACGCGGAAGCCGACAAACACTCGTGCATTATTTCGCGCTATTCAATGCTGTGTTATTGATTATCCTCTATATATTTCACTGATAAAACCCGCTAATCCATTGCTAGTCATAAACTAAAATGCTGTTCTGTCTTCGTCAAAAACGCTGTAGGACTTACCTATCATGCTTACCTAGTAAGGAAATACAAAAATTGCTGAAATAGAAATAAGAAATGATTCTGAATGATGTATCCGTAAAATGGTGCAAGGAAAACAGAAATGTAGAAGAATAAACATTCCAGTTACTGCACACCACAAATTGTACAGTATTTTACAGTATCCGTCAGTTTCTCCGTGCCTAGGAAAAAGGGCTTTTTTAAGGTAATAAAATGTTCAATAATAAGAGAAAAGTGTTTTTTCACAATACTACCTTCAAGTAAGTCATACTTCCAATGGGAAATCAACTCTTGGCATACCAAAACATCTGTTGAAGAAACTTCTTTCAGTGGGTTTGGGGAAGAGATTAGGCCGAATTTCGGCCCAAAAAAGCACTCCCCGGTCATGCCTGTTCTCAGGAGGCTGATGATTGAAAGTTTACACAATTTGTGTCATAAATCAAACTGAAATTTGTTGACAAACGTCACCCATGTGATCACACTGGCAAGTCACTCAAGTTTTTCTACCAAGTCGTACATTTTCTTTGTGGTTAAGAGCACTGATTGTTTTCACTATCAACGCGTTCCTTCTCTTCCACAGTTCTCCATTTCTGTCTCAACTTTTCTTTGTTGCCTTATCAATAGCTTCCTTCCGTGGCACAATGCCTTTGTCTAAATGTTTACGAAAATGTTGATTTAATTCCTCCATTTCTACTGGGGTCCACTTCTGTCGCTTCACAGGTTTTTTCGCCTTCGTCGGTGGAGAATCATCCAGCGTGCTTCGTCATCAGAATCCAGCTGCTGGAATACTATTGCCTCATCCTCCAATATCACATCATCTTCTCTGAAAACGATGCATAACGACATGATTATCTTTGTAGAGGTAATTTTATGTAAGTCATTTTATTTTAATTTCCTTCTCCTGACTGAACTTCTTAAAAATAAAATTGGTTTTAATAAAAGAAAAGAGGGCATAATGCATTTAAAGGGCCACTTGGATAGGGTTTTGTTTTATCCCGTCAACACAGTGCATATGTGTCGTGAAACACGATGCCGTGAAACATTTTTGATATCCAGTCAATACTATTTTTGTGAAACATTTTTGATATCCAGTCAATACTATTTTTGCATTTTACAGCCATTGGTAGGTGTTCACGGGATATAGGTAATAGTAGGTTAGTGCCGTGAATGGGAAAAAATATCTGGCGCGGCACAGAAACGGGATGTGCTCGGCAGAGCCTTGCCCATCCCGTTTCCTGAGCCTTGCCAGATATGTTTTTCCATTCACGGCACTAACCTACTATTCTCTATCTATATGCACATTATAGTCATTGCTAATCTGATGAAACTGGTGAAAACCGCATGTGAATATTCCAATCGATAAAAATGTTAGATAGGCTTAAATAAATAATGAGCTTGGATTATTTTGCTATTTAAATGACCTCACAGCAAGTCCGTAAATATTTAATTTATTTATTTTAATTTTATTTTTAAAAGTCTATCTTAAATGAATTAATTAATTGATCCTGTATATGGATATACACATTTCAAACAAAACAATACAAATTTATTTACAATAGTATTGATTTTAATGTGGAAAAAAAAAATAAGCAGAAATGAAAACTTGCAGAACTCGTGACAGAGATGGAATATTTGTATGCGGTTTTCACCAATCTTATCAGATTATCAATGGCCGTAATGTGCATATTAAACAAAAGGCCATCCGAGTGGCCCTTTAAGGTGTAATCTGACTAGAACTAGGTCGGTAAATCCAAATATTCAACACGTCAACTAAACCAACATACAGATATTACAAATCCATTCAGTATGCTTTCTTAATATAATGCATATTATTATTTATATATAAGTTAAATTAATAGATTGTGGTTTCCTAAAGCATGTCACCACCATTGGAATATAATATTTAGTCAATTTTTGTCAACACCATTCATCACGTCATGTATCACTTCCAAATAGTGTCTCGCCATGAGATACAAGAAATATGTTTCTGTCCATAATGCGTTGTTTTTCAAATGAGATTTTGTACCTTCGGGCATCTGTGATATTTTCCGTAAATGACGTCAGAAGTTGACACAAATCACAGAGTACGTGCGGAATTATATTCCGCATGTACTCTGACTTTTTTTCAACTTCCGACGTCATCCACGGCAATATTGTAAACATATTTCATGAAATTACGCAGATGCCCGAAGGTACAAAATCTCATGGCATGTCTCAAATGGGCATATATTGTGATTCAGTTACTGAAAAACATTGATCTGTACTGATTATAGGAATGAATGGCCTTTTTGTGGAATTTATCGGGGTATAAACTTGGAAAAGTCGCGGGAATACTGGACGAGGCCTTCCATAATTCCAGCATTTGAAATAAATTCATCAAGAAAATGTGTTTATTTTCCGTTTTCTTAAGAATTATTATACCCCCACAAACAAAGTTTGTTGGGGGTATACACACCCGTTATCCGGAGATACGCAACTAGGGGAGGAGAACATGGAAAGGGGAACGCACAAACTAGTGGGAATTTGGAGGGTTTGTAAAATTAGCTAAAACAATATATTTTATGCATGATCAGAACAATGTGAGCTTGCAACGTTGAGGAAGAATGATTGAAGCACATGTAGCAAAAATATTGAGCTCGAACGCCGTCGTAAAAGTTAAAAATTTATAAATTCAATATAGGATTTTATTTTATTTTTTTTCATTTTTTTTTTAAAAATCGTCTTTCCTGCACCAATCGTATGCTTTTCAGCACTATCAGGCATACAGTTATGTTTGCTGATCATTTACACTGATACCTTGAAAGCGACAGCGACCAGGATCTTCTGAGAAAAAAATGGCGGCCGTTTTATGCACCGTGGTATAGCGCAAAATGGTGCACAAAAACTATGGGACTGGAGGACACAAATTGGGGGACGAGTGCACACAAACTGTGGAACGCGCTGCACAGAAAATGCCAATATACGTGGGTTTTAAGTTGCAAATTCACGTATGTATTTACAAAAATATTATATTTGCAGACGAGGATCCACGAATATTTACGCAGGGGCCGGTCCAAATGTGTCTGTAAGGAATTTATGCAAGTTTTTTAATCAATATTCACCACAATTATGCATTGTTTTAGTAAGTTCGCTGTTCAATGCAGGCTTCTTTAGCAGCGCTCGTTTATTAATGGGCGAGCAGAGCCTCATTTCGTATGCAATCAGTAAACCCGTTTAATACATATCACACATTAAACCTAGGTCACCACCTAAACTCGGAGGAAACCCGGAGTACCCGGAGAAAGACCACAGCAAGCTTGCACGGCATACGACAAGTCGACATGATTTCATCCGCAGAATTTCGGGGCGGGGGGGTCGCCATAATGTTTTGTCCGCGATAACCAATCCATCGATTCACAAGTGCATTCGTTCGTCCTACGACCATTCCGTCCGTCATAGAATGTTTGTGACGCAATCGTTGTTGTTTCTGTAGCACCCACGTTTGTCGGAGAGCACCGTGATGTGTATACAACATATAAACACCATACTTATACTAAGTAACACTGAAATTGTAATTGTATGTATATATATTCCTCCGGTGTCCTCGGAGCACCCTCGTCCTAGCGAGATATCTCTTTATTTCCCATCACCAAGGGTAACTGCGGTACGTCTTATCTGTGTACATTGTACCATCTAGACAGTCACCATGCATGTATTACATGTGTGTAAAATATTTACACGATCACCACCACAAAGTGTCTTGCTCAAGGACACAACACGCCGGCTCCGACCGCGTCTCGAACCTGCGCAGTTCGAGGACTCCGATCCACAGTCCATCTCGCTACACCCTAGGCCACTCGCGCTCCAGCATCACTGTCTTTACCGGTGGAAAGTTCTTAAACTTGTGGCGGTGGGTGCTCTATGTGTGTTTTGCAGCCCGCTGACGGACTGTGCAGTATCTCAATTGCAATGAGAGTCGGTCCTTATTCCGGGATAATTCCGACTGGAATGTGTCGCTATCTGCCTCGAGAATACACAGGACACTCTCATTATGGTTATCATTGCCAAACGTCTTGCTACGCCAATGATAATAAGATTGAGTTGCACCTTCAGGCCCGGATCCAGGGGGGTGGGGGCGTGAGAGGCGTACGCCCCCCCCCCCTATTTTTGACGAAGCAATGATTTTTTTTATTCAGATTAGAAAAGGCTATCAGTATTCTGTTCTCAAATGCCAGGAAAATGCATCAGAGACACTCTAATTTTCTAAATTTTCTAGGGGAGGACCCCATACCCCCCCCCTCACCCACGCCCCCCCTTTCTCCAAATCCAGGATTCCGGCCCTGACCTTGGCTGCACTACTTCGCCTGGTCATCGATTAGCATGGTTAACTCAGTTCCGCATGGTTGATTCTCCCAAACCCCGTGCTTCAAGTTATAAACGAAGTGTGGTGCGAGTTTAGGTGGTGACCTATGGTTTAATGTGTGATATGTATTAAACGGGTTTACTGATTGCATACGAAATGAGCTCTGCTCGCCCATTAATAAACGAGCGCTGCTAAAGAAGCCTGCATTGAACAGCGAACTTACTAAAACAATGCATAATTGTGGTGAATATTGATTAAAAAACTTGCATAAATTCCTTACAGACACATTTGGACCGGCCCCTGCGTAAATATTCGTGGATCCTCGTCTGCAAATATAATATTTTTGTAAATACATACGTGAATTTGCAACTTAAAACCCACGTATATTGGCATTTTCTGTGCAGCGCGTTCCACAGTTTGTGTGCACTCGTCCCCCAATTTGTGTCCTCAGTCCCCATAGTTTTTGTGCACCATTTTGCGCTATACCACGGTGCATAAAACGGCCGCCATTTTTTTCTCAGAAGATCCTGGTCGCTGTCGCTTTCAAGGTATCAGTGTAAATGATCAGCAAACATAACTGTATGCCATGATAGTGCTGAAAAGCATACGATTGGTGCAGGAAAGACGATTTTTTGAACAAAAATGACAAAAAAAAATAAAATCCTATATTGAATTTATAAATTTTTAACTTTTACGACGGCGTTCGAGCTCAATATTTTTGCTACATGTGCTTCAATCATTCTTCCTCAACGTTGCAAGCTCACATTGTTCTGATCATGCATAAAATATATTGTTTTAGCTAATTTTACAAACCCTCCAAATTCCCACTAGTTTGTGCGTTCCCCTTTCCATGTTCTCCTCCCCTAGTTGCGTATCTCCGGATAACGGGTGTGGTATAGAGGAGTCAGCTTGTCGGTTGGTCTGTTGGAAATTCCCTTCCGCTCTATATCTTCTACACTGATGCATGGATTATCAAATGGCTTGGTACAAATGTTTCTGATGATGAGAAGGTGTGTCGTGATCAATAACCATGCACCTACGTCCAAGGTCAAGGTCACAGTTGAAGGTCAAAGGTCAAATCTATCAAAATTCCCTTCCGCTCTATATCTTCTACACCGATGCATGGATTATCAAATGGCTTGGCACAAATGTTTCTCATGATGAGAAGGTGTGTCGCGATCAATAACCACGCACCTACGTCCAAGGTCAAGGTCACAGTTGAAGGTCAAAGGTCAAACCTATTGAAATTCCCTTCCGCTCTATATCTTCTACACCGATGCATGGATTATCACACTATGCCCAGGGTCAAGGTCACAGACTTGATGCGTTTGAAACCTTAGCGCTCGGCTAAATGGCTTATAATAAAAAATGTCCCCCCATCCAAGCTTTAGTGATGGATGGAGGGCATTATTGGAAGTAAAGCCGGAGGCTGAGCATGTATACATAGCACTTCGTTCCGACGCTCAATCCCAATGCGCATTTTAAAGAAGCGGTTTAACCCTGACCCTGTGATGTCGCGCGACAACCGGAAGCTCGCAACAGCTGTTTCTCATACTTTAAAACACTGTTTTTGTTGAGCACCAACTGTATACACTAGGGTAGGGTCCATTTAAACAAAGATATACCTTCTAATCTCACCCTTAATAGACACCAAGTCTAAAGTTCAATTAGAAAAAGGGTTGGGTGTATACATGCTCAGCCTCCGGCTTTACTTCCAATAATGCCCTCCATCCATCACTAAAGCTTGGATGGGGGGACATTATTTTCCGTAAAGCCTCCGGCTTTACATGTATACATAGCATCTTTAAAGCAGCAAAAACAGGAAGTAATATAATACCCAATTATACTTTAATAAAGTATTTCAAGACATAAATACTGAAAATCCAATACATGTACTACTTAAACACAGCATCTCCAAATGACAACTGAGGGTCACTGACAGACTGTCTCCAATAAAACTTTTTGAAATTCTTATCTGAAGCCCAGTCTGCTGTATCCAGGATACACTTAAGTGAGCACCCTTTGCTGAATGCTGCCGATGCAGAAGCTCCCCTATAACTGTGTGCCTTAAATATGTCGGTATCTATACCAGAATTATGTAGCACTAATCTAAGCCACCTGGCTATTGTACTTGTAGTCATTGGCTTATAAGTCACATATGAAACAAACACCTTCCCAGAAAGTCTCAGAGATTTAGTCACCTTGATATAATGTAATAATGTGTGCAAAGCGCACAAGTTTTCGCGATAAAAGTGTTCAACCTGTAGGGAGAAAGAACAACCCACTTTAGAAGTTTTCAAAATGTCTGGTAATGTAAAGATCACTGTATCTTTAGTAACAATCATCTGATTCAAATTTAAAGAAACCAAAGTCTGTGCCCTCGGGGCCGTTGCCAAGGCAATAAGTGCCACAGTCTTAAACGTCAACAGTTCTAATGATAATTGTTCTAGTGGAAAAAGGGTAGAAAGGTATTGCAAAACAATTGTTACATCCCATGTCATTTTGTATCTAGGCCTTGGGGGATTCTCAAAAAATTTGCCCTTCATAAATCTTTGAATAAGATTACAACTGTCTTTACACCATTTATTGCCAAAAAAGGGTAACGTTTGTAATAACATAGCCTTCTGTAAATTTACCACCGAATAAGACCTTGGTAGACGGGAAAGATAGAATAAATACTGTAGAACTATTGCTTCAGTTGTACAAAAGGGACTGCCAAACCTTGCACTGTTCCACAAATTCCACTTCCGCCAAGCATACTCATATTGTCTCCGCGTTCCTGGTCTCCATGAACTGATGATAATGTTACCAACTGTCTCCGGAATTCCTCCACGTTGAAGCGCCGCCCGGATACCACAACATTGATCGACACAAGGGATGGTGTCTTCCATCGTGTGGCATGGCCAGTAGATCCTTGTGTCGTGGTAGTCTGATTGGAAAAGAACAGATGTTATCCAAAAAGTAACGGGAACCATGGCTGTGATCTCCAAAACGGAAAGACCAGTATTGCCTTTTGCACCCTATCTTGTAATCTTATTTATTACCTTCCCAACCAGGTTGAATGGTGGAAAGATATAAGGGACATACGGATGCCATGACACAAATGAATCTAACTGTTTATTCAGTCTGGATGCAAATAAATCAATATCTGGAACAAAAAACTGTCTGCATAAACGACAACATCCATTCGGTGGAATCCGAGAAATGTCTAGAGTAAAAATCAGCTGTATTCAGGACACCAGGAATATAGGATGCCGAGATATATAAATCTCGCTGAATACACCATTCCCACATTCTCCTGGCTAGACTTTCCATGTTTTTCGAGGCTATACCTCCATATCATTCACATACTTAATTGCAGTTGTATTGTTAGACTGAATTTCAATATGGACGCCATGCATCGAGCTATACAGAGCTTGAAGACCATAAAAAATTGCTAACAATTCCAAATAGTTTATGTGATGACCAGTCTCCTCAGCATTCCATCTACCATTAGCATGGCAATTTGTATCCAGATCCATTGCTCCATAACCCTGCAAACTAGCATCAGTACGGCAACGTATTTGGACACGGTGTGGCCTAATCTGCTTACCATTTTTAACAGACAAATTTTGTATCCACCACGTTAATTCCTCAACACAAATGTGACAAAGCAACCTCATTTTCAAAATTCATTTCATGTCCTAGGCCTTTAATTTTGTCCCTTTCCAAATTTCTGTAATACATTTGGGACTAAGACAGCATGAAACGCATTTATGATCAATCCTATAAAAGATGCAAGTACTCGAACAACAACAACACCTTTATCAAGGATAATTTTTGCTTTGGAAATTATTTTATGTACCTTTTCTTGATTAAGATGAATCTTAAATTTGACCGTGTCAATCGAGAAACCAAAGAATACAATCTTCTGTGTGGGGACCAGTACAGATTTCTCATTATTGATATCAAAGCCCAAAGATTTCAGCGTACCGACCATAATATCAGTGTTCTTCTGACATAAACTCAAGTCATTATTCATATTCAAGGAGTCATCAATATAATACGAACATCGAATATTCTGATGCCGAAATTTGGCGTAAACCGGTTTCAAAATCTTAGTAAATAAAAATGGTGCCGACTTTAAACCAAAAGGGAGGCATACAAACTTGAACAAAACTCCATTCCATGAAAACAAATATTTATGATGTTCATCATGAATTGGAATACTGAAATATGCATCTTTTAGATCAATTGATGTTAGAAAATCATTCTTCTGTAACAATTCTAACACCACCTTAAAAGTTTCTTGTTTGAAGTGATCATAATGCACAAATTCATTTAGGAATCTCCGGTTTATTACGGGTCTGAACTTGCCATTAGGTTTGGGTACAATAAATATAGTTGAAATAAACTCGCCGGGCTCTGAATCACAACTTACAATAGACCCTTTTTTGCAAAGTTCCTGTACCTCATTGTCAACAATAGTCCATTGGTCATCAGAAAATGGTATTTCATTAGGTATTTTAGTTTGCAATGGAATTTGGTCAAAGTTAATACAGTAACCTTTAACAGCTTGCAAAAATACATGGGTCATCAGTAATGTTCTCCCACCCAAACACCAAGGTGGTACTTCGTTTACCAACTCCACATGAACCTACCTCGGTCACTAATTGTGATCGTTTGGGCCGCCGTGACTGTAGCGACCTCCGTGGATTCTGCCCCTCAGATTGCCTCTATACTGTCCCCTCTGTGGGTACGGCTGGTACCGATTGTATTGGCTGGGACCCTCAAAGGAACCAGCAATTACCGTAGTTAGCACCACGGCGTGGAAATCGAGCACCCTGCCTCTGTATGCAAATGGTCGGTATGTAGAACCTTGTTGTTCTCTCCCCAAGTAGGACACCGAATCACAGTTTTTGATGTCTTTTGCAATGTCATCGCCAAATAACTTGGATGAAATGAGCACCGCGATGTTACACAATAACTGATATTTCTTTTTCAGAACTGGAAGGATCATATAACGACGTCTTACACACAGGTTGTACTGAATCTGACCCATCATGGTCAATGAATTTGATAACAGTGTTTTGGCCTTAGCATTTCCAACAATATGGGGTTTTAATACCTCAGCAAGTCTCATAATTGGCACCATGCCAGCACCAACCAAATTCTGTATGTCGGCTATGCCTCTATCTAGGGTCTGAGCCCTTTTGTCCATAATACGCCACACCTCCTGATTCACTAATGGGGCGCCTTGTCACAATTGTCAGAAATTTTGTAATTGTTTGCAAATGATTCGATATCACACTGTGAAGTACATGCAACATTCAACGTATTGGCTAGAGATGCCACGACAGGTTTTCCCTTCTCTGGAACCTTAAGACGGGGTAGTCCCCAGTCCTCATCATCCTCAATTTCGCCTTCCTCAAACAAGGCGTCACCCATATTCAGTGGGACATTACTGGTGTGTACCTCATCAATATCAGATAAATCTGCCCCATCAAACTGAACCTTCAAATTAGGTGCATTTCCAAGTGAGTGTCCATAGGACTGCAACTCGTCTTCCTCGTCAGCGTACTCCTGGTACTGCTGCATATTTTGAGTGCTTTCATCATTCATTCCTAAAGCCTCTCTCAACTTCACAATGTCCGACGGAGACAATTTATTAATGTCAAATAGGCCTGTTTTACTTGTGGACGGTTTATTTACTTTGGAAGTAAACACATTTTCTTTGTCAGCAGATTTATTTTTTATTCTTTGACAAAACACTTTTTGTGTTGGCAGACCTTTTAATAAGCTTTTCTTTCTCAGGTTTCTTCGAAACAACTGATACAACGGAGCTAATCTTCTTAGCTTTTGCAGGCCCTTTGCCCTTATTAGTGGTGGGAGCTGCCTCCTCACTTTCAGAATAAAACAAAACGGAGAAATCATCACCACCATTACTGTCATCGAAAATAGACAAGACTTCGTCTTGTACGGGGTCCATTATTCAACTGAAACGGGAAAAACCTGACTTGACAACGCAATGTATTACCTGAACTACGTTCTAGGTATATATATCTGTCGAGACAACGTCTCGGACAGGACCCAACTAACTTACCTCTTCTAATAATCTAGTAAATCGACCGCTTCGAACCACGCCTGAACGAAATATGAGAAACAGCTGTTGCGAGCTTCCAGTTGTCGCGAGCTTCCAGTTGTCGCGTGACGTCACAGGGTCAGGGTTAAACCTCTTCTTTAAAATGCGCATTGGGATTGAGCGTCGGAACGAAGTGCTATGTATACATGTAAAGCCGGAGGCTTTACGGAAAATAATGCCTCGTTTTCTTTGGCTGCCAGTAGGGGTATTCGTGTGCCGACGGGCCACATTTCTAGTTTTAACTGTGCCTCACGGTTACGGAAAGTAGTTCGACATTGGAGTTTACTGGGATATAAATTTTGGACAGAGACTTGCTACGGACCAATCAAATGTTAGGGAATTGTGTAAATATTTTTGTGCTGGAATTATTGATCTGTACTGATCATATAATGAACTAATTTCAATGTGGTCAGAGAAAAACCACTGGCGCCCGGAATTCAGACATTCAGGTATGAAACCACGTTGCAGGATAAATTGTTGCTGAACCTTTTGTATGTCTTTTCGCAGTGGCCAACTAAAACAGCCTGGCTTCCTACATGGTGCCATGGAGTTAACCACAGCTTCCTCACTGGTGGATTTTGTAACACAACCAGGATACCATCGGTCTTGATATGCCACTGCGACATACTCATTGTCAATAAATGCATCAATGGTCGGCAGCTTATTGTTCAATTTGTTCATGTCGAATGCATCCATTGTTGGATCCGATTCCATTTCTTCAACTTGTCCAGGATCAAGTTTGTTCTTCTTTTTTGGGGATTCTGTGTGTATGGTACAAAGTACCTCCGGTTCCATCTGCATGTGTCTCACGAAGTTTGCGCCCTCCTTTCCGTGCATTCTTTAGGATGGTTCCCTTGTCATGTGATGGCATGTCCGCGAGCCATTTCATTAAATTTTTCTGTTTCTTTTCAGTACCTAACTGAATGGATGAGTGGTGGCATTGATGCATTGGGTCGTTGTTTTTGGGAACTGTCCAAATCACCAAAATGATGTTCACATCCTAGATTTGTAACATGACCAAACCCAGTTCTCGTGAGGTCTTCATCAGAAGGGGTGTCACTGAATTTGCCTCCTGGCAGGTAGTCAACCAATTGTTTTTCTATTGTCTCCAACATGGCTGCCGATACTATTTGTATCATCAGCTTGCAGCAACTTTTCTAGAAATCTCTGTTTGTTTGGAAAGTCAGAAATTCCTGAGTTGTTGTCGTAGATCCAATGTCCACATGGATCTAACATCAATGTCGGGTCATTTGCACAGTTTTTGTCGCGCCCACTTGCGGAAAGCGCGATATAGTCGGCACTTTGGCGTATGTACGTGTGTCCGGTTAAAGTTTTTGGTTAAAGTTTTTTGGTTAAAGTTTTTTCGTTATTACTATACTCTGCAACTGCTTTGCCCATTACCTTGAAATTCACATGGGTGTTTATCATCATCTATATTTTCATTCTACCCCTCCTGTGCGGCCCCTGTGCCCAATGTCAAGGTAAAATTACTTTGAAGTTTTTGGTTAAAGTTTTTTCATGTACTATATCTATGCCCCTACTTTGCCCATTACCTTGAACCTTCACATGCCTGTTTATCATCATCCATGTTTTCATTCTACCCCCCACCCGTGCGGCCCCTGTGCCCAATGTCAAGGTCAAATTACTTTGAAATTTTTGGTTAAAGTTTTTGGTTAAATTTTGTTCATGTACTATATCTCTGCACCTGCTTTGCCCATAACCTTGAAACTTCACATGGGTGTTTATTATCATCTATATTTTCATTCTACCCCCCTCCCGTGCGGCCCCTGTGTCCAATGTCAAGGTCTACTTACTTTGAAATTTTTGTTTAAAGTTTTTGGTTAAAGTTTTTGGAAAGCGCGATATAGTCGGCACTTTGGCATGCGTACGTCCGTGTGTCCGGTTAAAGTTTTTTGGTTAAAGTTTTTCCGTCTACTATATCTTTTTTTTTAGTGTCCATGCCTCGCCCCAAGGCACGACATGCAGGCCGCGGCCATCTAGTTTAGGAATTTGGATATGTCTTGCACATGCGAGTAGAGCAGAAGGTACGGACTTGACCTGACCTTACTAGGTTCCAGTATGGCCCTGTAACTTTCACATACACAAGCCTGAAGCACCTCAACAGAGTCCTGATTGTATTGGAACTGAGGTCAGCCTGGACAGATTGTAATTTCCGGTTAGGGGTGGGGACAGTGGAAATAACTTTCAATATTTCTTCAGCATGAAGGATTATTTCGGCAGTGGTTTGAAAGAGGGCATTAAATCTGTTGTCGCGGTAGTTTCCAATTACTGATTTTATCCATTTTTTCTGAGCAGTGGGCTTCCCAGCAGTCACGGAGACCATAATGGTCACCGACCGGTCCAAATGTATCTGATGTTGTTCTGAGGACACGCTCCAGAACTGTTCCCTTTTTACTCCAGAACTTGAATTGTGGTAGAGCATCTCGTCCCAATGGACCATTTTCGCTCGCGAGTGAGGTTTCCAGTGGTGTGATATCGGTGCATGAATATTTGTGAAAACCTAACAGAACGTGCGCCATACAATGGAAATGGTGAACTGAATGTGTTTCGTCGAGGCATGCGACACTACCCAGCAGCTCATCCCTCCACTCATCCAGAAGTTTGTCAGCTAATATTTCATTGCTTGCTCTTATCACTCATGGAGAAAGCAAGTTTGGATAACGTGTTTACAATAAATCCATGGTCTACAGTTGGAATATTAGGGGTGTTCAGTGGAATTAACAGTTGGCGAAGAGGCGCTCACGATTTACGCCTCGGGGAAATTAACAGTTGGTGTTAAGAAGGGGGCGGGGGCGCGAGTGGCGAGTCAAAGAATTTCACAGTTGGCGTCGAAGGGGCGCTCATGATTGGTGCATCAGTGGGATTCATACTTGAAGTATCTGTAACAGTCCGTTTCCTGCGGGAATTTGTTGGTGGCATACATGGAACCTTCATGCCAATCATGGATGGGATGTCGTTATTCATGTTCGCAAGTTCAGAAATGTGATGCTTGGTAATGTCATTTATGGTTGCTGCAGTCTCGTGGGCCACACATGTAAAACCCAAACTGATGATGTCCCCACTTCCAAGTGTTACTGATGTATCAAGGATTTTTTCTTCCTTCTTGTTGTGCCATCCCTATTTAGACCCCAGTTTTCAGTTTCTCTCGAGCGCTGTGATATGTATGTTTTCGCCAAATAATGACCTTCATCAACAATTGTCTGGATAGTGGAACTTGTTGGCAAATCAGTCTTGGTAAAATCTACTCTTAACATATGCCTGGACATGACTTCGATCACGCTTAAGACCTTCTCTACAGCAACTTCAAGTCCACTCAGTTCCATAATGCATATACGCATACTGTCCGAGAAGGTTCCATCACTTTTTTTGGTTTGAATTTTAGTTTGATCTATTTTTTCATGTAGCGCGTCTACTTCTATTTCTAGATCCCTAATCTGACCATCTTTTTCTTTAACTTTTTTCTTAAATGGCGCCTCAATTTCAATTGATGGAGTTTTTACTTGTTTTTTTTTCAACTTTTCTGCCTGGTTTTTAAAATAGGTAGCATTTTTATGTGCCAAATTTTTTTGTTTATTCAGTATTCAACATGTATTTTCAAGACCCTCTAGATGGCCGGTATGATGTTTCAGGTGGTTAATTTGTTCGGTTAATGCAAGCTCTCTGTATCATTGTCATGCTGTTTCTTCGATTTTTCCAATTCAGTCTGGGTTTCGTGCAGTAATTTCGCAGTTTTCCTTGCATTCTCATCACGTTTATTCACATTCCTGACAGAAAAGTGACCAATTTTATTTTCGATTGATTTTAATGTTTCTTTCGACAATTCAGTTTCTTTATTTATCTTACTTTGTTGCTTGTTTTTCTTTTCAAGTTCATATGGATATAAATTGAAGGACTTAATTTCATCATTGTTTAGATTTCGAGATTGTATACACAGTGAATCGGTGGAAATTGCACATATGTTAATAGCGTCAACCGTACTTGTAGAAATGGTGCTCAAGCTTGGCGCCTCCGGAGAATTTACAGTTGATGGCAGAATGTTTGTTGATAACTGGGTGTCAGTTCCGTTCGACAACATCTGGGGAGTCTGTGCTGTAGGTTGCTGTGGACCAATAGCACCAAAATCCATGACCCCCCCCCCCCCCCCCCCCCGCCAAACCCACCCCCCTTTTCCCCTCCCCAATCTCAACATCATAAACTTAACGTTGGAGTAAATGTCTTTTTATAACTTCTGTTTCTTTAAAAACGCCTTGATATTTCTTACATGCATTCATCTGATGATACTCTATCATGCACAACACCTCCACCCACCCTTACCCCAAGGCCAAGGTCACAAACTTCACATTCATAAACTTAATGTTGGGGTAAATGTCTTACAACATCTGTTTCCTTTCATGGAACGCCTTGATATTTCATACATGCATTCATCTGATGATACTCTATCGTGCTATAGCAAATCCATGACCCACCGCCCGCCCCTTACCCCAGGGTCAAGGTCGCAAACTTCGCATTCATAAACTTAATGTTGGGGTAAATGTCTTATAACATCTGTTTCCTTTCATGGAACGTCTTGATATTTCATACATGCATTCCTCAGATGACCCTCTATCATGCTGTAGCAAATCCACAACCCACCACCCAACCCTTACCCCAAGGTCAAGGTCACAAACTTAGCATGTTCATAAACTTAACGTTGGGGTAAATGTTCTGTAACTTCTGTTTCTTTACAGGGAACGCTTTGATATTTCATACATGCATTCATCTGATGATCCTCTATTGTGCTACAGCAAATCCATGACCCACCCCCACCCCTTTCCCCAAAGTCAACGTCACAAACTTAGCACATTCATACATGCATTCCTCATGTGAATAAGCACATTCATACATGCATTCCTCATGTGAATAGCTATCATGCTGTAGAAAATCACCTAGTGCGTTCATAAACTAAACGTCGAGTTCAATTTTGTATAACTTCTGTTTTCAGGGAGCGCATTGGTATTTCACACATGCATTCATCTTAATATGCTATATCATGCTATAGCAAATCCACGACCCACCTTCCACCACTGACCCCAATGTCAAGGTCCACCGCACACCCCACTTCTTAACCCAAGGTCAAGTTATATAATATTCAGGTTTTTTCATACAACTGTGCCAAGTTTAAGTGAAGGCTGCCAACAGGCGAGATTCGTTGTCTTCTGACAACTCTTGTTATAAATGGACTAGTCTGAAAATCATTTTGTGATGATTGGATTGGTCGGACAATTATCATATCACAGTCCTTTTCAGTTATTTGGGGTTGAAAAGGTTAAACCTTTAGAACGCTACACCGCTACACACAATAGTTGCTTTTATACCTTATTTCTTAATAGAAACATGGTTTGACACCACTTCAGAAACATTTCCAATGTAATGTCAGCAAGGACGTGTATAAAAAACAGATGTGGCGGATAGAGGTGGTTTTTAAAAGAGTCCTGCCCCATAAACCTGTTGTCTGTCAGACATGTTTTGCCCAACGTGTTATAATATTGCGCCAGTTCATGAGGTAATCAGGCTTATCACGTGAGACAAAGATGATTCTGGTGATAAATATTAAATTCCGTATTTGCTCTGAAAATGTTATCAACTTTCCGGTATATTTGCAGAAAAAAAATGTAAATTTTTCCAAATTATTCTTGGCGAAAATCTCAGTTATATAATAAAGTTGATTATCTCATTCACTGGCTCAATTATGCGAAACAATGCAAGTTGTCACGTACACATTGTGTACATGCGCCGGAGCTAAATTGAAAACAAATTTCAGCACTGCTGTAACAATTTATTGACAAGATTGACAATGACTAACAAACTATGATGCTAATGATGAAATTGTGTTTTGTGGCTCAGCAAAGTGTAACTTAAAGTCATTTGATTTTGTTCCCAAAAACTTGTGCGATTTTTAGCCAGGTTTTTTTTAAAAAAATCTAAGCTATTGGATTGGCGAAAGCCGGGCGGGCGGGCGGCGTCCACAATCAATGTTAAGTTTTCGTGTTTGAGTCTATTTCTTTGTTACTGTACCACCTAGGACCACCAAACTTTCACAGCTTCATAATCAAGGGGTGCCCACCACATATCACTATCCAACATGTTACTTTTTTTTTAACTTCACCCATTTTTTCCACGCAGTCGACTTAGCCATTTGCAATGTTAAGTTTTCGCGTTTACAATGTTAAGTTTTCGTGTTTGAGTCCATTTCTTTGTTACTGTACCACCTAGACCACCAAACTTCACAGCTTTCATAATCAAGGGGTGCCTACCACATACAACTATCCAACATGTGACCATTTTTTTACCTTCACCTATTATTTCTACGTAATTGACTTAGCCATTTTCAACGTTAACTTTTTAACGTACGTCTGGTTAAAGTTTTTTGGTTAAAGTTTTTCATTATACTATATCTCTGCAACTGCTTCGCCCATTACCTTGAAACTTCACATGGGTGTTTATCATCATCCATATTTTCATTCTACCCCCCAACCGTGCTGCCCCTGTGCCCAGTGTCAAGGTCAAATTACTTTGAATTTTTTTGTTAAAGTTTTTTCGTGTACTATATCTCTGCAACTGCTTCACCCAATACCTTGATACTTCACATGGGTGTTTATCATCATTATCGCACCCGCTTGCGGGGGAAAGCGCGATATCGTCGGCATTTTGGCATACGTACGTCCGTACGTCCGTGTGTCCGTTAATAAAGTCTTTTTGTTAAAGTTTTTCCATCTACTATATATATAATTTTTTTAGTGTCCATGCCTCGCCCCAAGGCGCGACATGCAGGCCACGGCCATCTAGTCTACAAAAAGTGCGTATAATTATGTTATCCAAGTGTCTATGCTTGGAAAAAACCTGGCCTTCGTGGCTTTGCCTCGTTTCTTGTTAATTAAATATATTTACAGAAATTAATATTTTCTGTAAATGCCGTTGGAAGATGACGAAATGTTCATAGCAATTCATTTGCTATGAAAATTTCATGAACTTTCGACGTCATTTACGGAAACTCGTAAATTTTGTAAATATTTTTCATGAAATATCGAAGATGTTTTTAGGTGCAAATTCACATGGCATGTCTCATATGGATCTCAGGGGCGGCGGAAGCAATTGATTATTGGGGGGGCGAACTTTGTGAGGGCCCGAAGGGGCCGAATTCGCTAGGGAGGTCCGGGGGCATGCCCCCCCCGAAAATTTTTTGAAATCCAAGTGGTGTGAAACACAATTTCCTGCATTCTCAGCAATGTTTGAACACATTATATTACTCTAATTTTTCCTGTCTCTGTATACATATTTCAACACGGTTTCTATATTTCCCAATCTTGAAAAAAATATCCAAATTGTACAAGATTAACAATTTCACAACCAATTTTTTAATACCATATTGGAAACAGTTTCTCAACAGTGGCCCCGTGCAGGCACCGGGGCGGGATCAACTGATCCTGAGAATAGTGCTGCAGTAGCCATTGCTTGTCGTAAAAGGCGACTAAACTGGCTTAACGATTGGGTTCATACTTTCCGGAACCCACTATACCGGATTTGGCCCTCATGTACATTTTTGGCTTTCTTGTATGTGAGAGTTGAGTCGGGCTATGCCCCATATATAAAAGTAAGATTTGCGCTAATCCTATTACTTTTAGGGGATGGGATAAATGATGCTGGTGTGGCGAGGGCCTGGCACCAGATCAGGTTGTTCTAATTTCAGGACTGAATATATATTTTGATTGTAAATATTGAGTTCTGAAGTTGGGATTTACCCCCCTTGGGACAGGTGATACGGGACTCGACCCCGTTGACCCGTCTGCGTGTAGACTCCCTGAGGCTTGTACCTCTATGTCAGAAAAGCGGACGTTAAACCCTATTCACTCACTCACTCACTAATTCTCAACAGTGAAATATAATATATATGTTCTGAACACCATTTGAACCGTCCCATTGAGACGCTTCAACAGGTGGCCACGATATATACTTTGAATAAGTCTTACGAAAATTAACATGTGCGCCGTTAACACTTTACTAATCCCCAATGCCGAGCCTTGATAGGAAGTCCGATCAGTGAGATTGTGCGTACGTTCACGTGTAAAACAAAATGAAACGTTAGTTAACCCTTTCAACCATACAGCCATGTACAGAGGTTTTGGCAAAAAAGTGTGGATCCAGATGAGCCGGCTCGTGACGAGCCGTCTCATCAGGATCTGCACTTTTTGCAAGTCATTTTCTATTTTTAAAACAAAACAAAAACACCCCCTTTTTCATAAATGGACCAGTCTGAAAATCATTATATGACCATTGGATTGGTTGCAAAAGTAACATATCACAGACCATTCCATTTATTCAGCGGTGAAAGGGTTAACTGATAACGATTCAAAAGTAGTGCACTGCAACTCAGTTTATATCAGCACATTACTATTTACACTATCTTAAGATGCTAATCGCACTGACTCGGTCAACATTTGAAACTTCCAAACACTAATTTCCTTCTGTCATTGGCTGATGCAAACTCCTCTGCAATCATTGGCAGAGAAAGGGAATCCGTCATAAGCTTGTGTGCGTGTATCATGAGTAGATTGTTGAGTCGCTCCTGCGTCATTGTGCCCCTCAACCATGTTTTGAGCCTTCTCAATAATGAGAATGACCTTTCCGCTGTAGCTGTAGTGACCGGGATTGTGAAGTATATCTGTAGCAACGTTGCTACTTCACTCAGCATTTTCCGTCCAATTTGGCAAGAGTTCAGTGCATCAGCTATGGTCCTCATGGACGTCACCTCTTTGATACCATATCAGTTGCTTGAATGAACTGTGGAAGCATTCTGAGTTGAATTTCTAGTTTGGCCAGATCAATGTCTTTATTATACGTGTTGACTGAAGCTGGAATTTTTGGTAATTTCCCATTGGCAGCTGCAATGAGTGTCGTTTCTATGTCACACACTGTTGCAAAGTCTCGTTGGTCAAATCGTGTCTCCAACTGTTGTATAACAAGCTCCAGTGATTCAACGTACTCTTGTTTGTGTAGCTGTTTGGGATTTTCAAATCTGTGTGGATCATTACCATCGTCAAATCTCTTCGGTCGCTTTCGGTACCTTGGGAGAGTGGGATTGATGTCAAGTGCAGCGGCCTCTGTGACTGTCCCCTCATACAGGTGTTCGAATTCGAGCTCATCCGTACGCAGTTTCTGGTAATATTGCTGGACTGATTTGCACTCGACATGGGCTTCTTGTGCAGAAGTGTCTTTGCCTTGCAAACTACGCGAAAGCTCTTCGGCTGCACTGAACAGAAGGTATGCCAGTTTTAAGCCCCAGTATGTCTGGAAATTATCCATTAGTGCTGCCACTCCACCTGCAGCCATACCATTGTCGTCATGCTGCGTGGCATTGACCTCCCTCATAGTGTCCCGTAAGGTGGAATAGTTTTTCAAGATTGCATCTATTGCCGCTGTACGTACAGTCCACCTTGTTGGACAGAGTGGTTTGATTCGAGGACCAACACTGGGCACTTCGCCAGATTCTAAATGACCAGATGCAGAAATCTGATTTTTAGCAAACAAAATCTCTCTTTTAGGGGAGAACTTGATTAATCTGGATATCTCTCTTGTGATGTTGAGAGCGTCACAAAGCGGTTTAATCTTCTTACAGGCATCTTGAAGCACGAGGTTGGCTGAATGTGCTAAGCAGTGAACAATTAGTGCCGCTGGTTCTTCTTCCTTTATTTTCGTTGCTACCCCATTTAATCGTCCCATCATGTTGGATGCTCCATCATAACCTTGGCCTCTGCACTTCTCGATGGGAAGAGAACATCTGAGCAGGACATCTTTGATTGCAGCCAGAATGGTAGCAGCATCAGTTTGAGGAACATTAAACATGCCGATTGGTTCCTCAAGCACCGAATAGTGTGCATCCACCCATCGAATGCATATCACAAACTGTTCTTTGTTGGAAGTATCTCGGGTTTCGTCTGCCAACACTGCATAGTAGCCTGCCTCTTTGATCTCCTCAATCAACTTTCTCAGAATTGAATTTCCCATAATATTCGCGATCTCATTACACTATCATGTGACATATAAGTGCTGTCCTTCAGCCACTTTTCAATCTTTACATCATCTTCCGCTCGCGACTTCATCAGTTGATAGAGATTCCCTTCTTCTTCAACATGACCTCTCAATGCGATACCCTGTCTTGCCAACATCCGTATACATGAAATAGTTTTCAGTTGAGAAACGTATTCCTGTTTCCTTTAGTTGCTCCACTTGCTTCTTAGTGTTGAGCTGGGTATGTACATCGGGCTCTTTCGAATTCAGACGAGATACTTTCATTAGTGCTTCCCTGTGTGTTCCACTGGATTCATGATCCTTGAATCTACTTGAGGCTTTCTTCCAGTTGTTAAATCCATTTTTTGATGAATGCATCGTCGACCTTGGAACTGAATGTAAGCAAGTCATTTGCGTGTGCCGTTTTACATATGTTGCAGAATGTTTTGCCTTGTGTACTACATAATGCCAGCCAAGGATACTGTTCATACCAAGTAAGTAGGAAACACCGTTTTGTCTGTTTTTTCCCTTTGCCATATATCTTTGTAGTTTTATCTATGGTTTTCTGATCAGCAGGTTGGTGTGGTTCAAGTAGACAGCATGGACATTGGCATGATTCCTTTACAGTCTCTGGTGAAGTGGTTTCTGTAGATTTCCTTCACTACTGTCGGGTTCATCGCTTGGTCCATCTTCCATACCGTGTTCTTGCAGTGTTGGACTAGCTCCACTGTCTGTAATATAATACAGATAATGTAGAGAATTATCCCTATGTAGTTTCGTCAAAGTCATATTTTTTTATTTTATAAATGTGAACATATTTAAATGGCGGCCATTTTGGATTTCGGATTTTTTCAGAAATTTGACAAGGTTTCATAAACATATTGATAACTGCTGAATTTGGTAACTCCATGCATACCAGTTATGATTGAAAAGATGTCTGAAAATGGTAACGAGAACAAACGACTGAGGGAAAGTGGTAACAGTAGCTTACTTGAGCTAAACTATTTATATAACCTTTTTTTTCAGTTGAATTTTTTATTTTCTTATGATAACATTTGGAAAACATACTATTTGCAACTGGAAACATCGTCGGTGAAGTGCGTCCCTGTATATTTCCTTCAGCGCTGACAGGTTCATTTCCCTCTTCGCACACCACCCTCTGTGTCTGACACAATACGAGGCTGAGCATGATCATCATCACCTTCCGTTTGTGATCTGTAATATCATACATAACAGTCAGGTGAAAACGTCTATCCACGTTTGATTTTGAGGGAAAAAAATGGCCATAGGGACCCCTTAGCCCGAAGCATTTTTCATTTTTGGTTGTGCTTTAGGTGTGGTTAGGGGCTTAGCTATGCCTGGGGTGGGGGAGGGGCTGGGAAGGGGGCTAGGAAAAAGTATCCACATTTGATTTTGAGCAAAACAAAATGGCCATAGGGACCCCTTAGCCCAGAGCATTTTTCAATTCCTATCATGCTTTCTTTTAGGGTGGTTATTTCTGGGAAGTGGATGTTGACTTAGGAAATGGTAACTTTTGTTTTCTCTACTAATTAAGTATTTAAATTATTCACTGGGGTCCCCGTGGTTGAAATAACAACACAATTGAAGGATTCATCTGAAATCTGGCACCCACCATTTGAACCAACATGATTATATTCAATAATTGGACGGTGGCATATGTGATTATTTCCATTTTTCACGCATTTCCGAAATCAGGTGATCATCGAATTCCGGTACAGTTTACGTTACACTATGTATGCAGCAGCATTGATTCATCGCTTCACATGCCTAAGTAATGGGTGTCACTAACCGCTTTGAAAATTACTGGATCAATCATTATCGATCCTCTATGGGACTGATGAATTGTGAATTCGAAACAATTACCTGAAGAAGTCTGTTATGAATAATTTTTTAGCAGACATTATATGTTGTTGTTGTTGTTGTTATGGCGATTAAATCGGCGTTTACTTTTTGTCTCCGACCTCCAAACCGACGATTAAACTCCGTGGATGGACGGTTAGGCCGGATCGGCAGGTCCCAACTGCTCCTCCCTCTCTTAAATGAGTTGGCTCAGTCAGAGTCGGGTTCCCAGTAATCATGATTACACAAATATATTACAGTAAAAAATAATTTTTTTACAGAATTATTGGGGGGGCGATCGCCCCCCCTGCCCCCCCGCTTCCGCCGCCCCTGGATCTAACCTCTCCGCTAATGACAGTGATACTATTCCTGTGAAGAACGGCAAACAATGTAGGTCCTGATCAGCAAGTACTTCAAGTTCACGGGTAATCCAATTAACACAAAAGTTCACTTTAAAAAATCAAAGATTGTTTTCTGTTTCGAAGCGGCGGCTTTGACGGACTTGACGTAAGCTAGCATCGCCTGAGCTTGTATAACCATCACAGGATCAGCGTCTGCCGGTAGCGAATGCCTCAATGGCCACTTGCGTTTTGGGTGGCGGAGGTTGTACAACTGCGTCGTTGTCGTCGTCACAGGTATCTTTTTCCCGGTGGAGCACGTCCCTCACTATCTTGTCGTCGGATACGTCATTGTAAGTCGGGCAGTCGTCATCACAGGCGATCCAGTCCCGTATTTGCTGGTTGCTGTATCAATGTTGCCTGGAACGTTTCAATTTCACTGTCTGTGACGTACACCAGGTTCGGCGGAGAAACAATCAAATTCCTCGTCTGGTTCGTCGAGAACGAAGGCCCCACCCAAGCTGCCAGTCCTGTTAACAGTATGGTTACACAGTCTTTCTTCGGTTTTAAATCCTTAACGGCGATGTGGGTCACTCTTAAGAGACTGTGATGTGTCGGGCAGCAGTTTGTAACACAGTCCCGTCTCATCACAAGTATGCACCTGCTCGGGTTAATATCCGCCGTCCTCGATCGTCTGTCATAGTTGACGCGGGTATGCTTCTGCAGCCTCCATCTCCGCTGACCGAACTTCCCCATTCATTTGCGCTTGCGAAATACCATGCCTAGTCTTGAAACGATGCAACCAGCCATTGCTTGCTTCGAATTTCGATTCCTCACCAATTAACTTAATGTCCAACACTTTAGTGTGCGCAGCTAGTACTGGTCCGGAAATTGGTCGTCCCTCGCTTGTTTCCTGTGAAAACCACTGGAATAACGCCTGATCTAATTTGTCATCCGCAGCCTTCCTCATTCGCTTTTTTGCCAGTCCGATTCCTGCCGACATTTGGATCGATGCGTTAGTTAGCTCATTTTCGGTTTGTATCCATCCGCGAAGTCGCCTCATTTAGGCCTAAAAAAATATTAAAACCTTGAGCCAGGAGAACATGCAACACCATGGCAGAGTCACTTAGCCCAAAGCTAATATAATTACCTCTAATCTAATAGTAATACATTTAAATATGGTATAATAGGTTTTAGCCTTCTAGTATCAGGTCGAAAAATCAAACTGAGGGCTAACCCATGCATGTAGGCGTGCACCCAACCAACCAGGCAACCACCCACTACAGAACTGGAACAGTTGATTTTACACAAGCACAAGCTGCTCCTTCATGGCCGGGGTAACAAAATAACTACCATATTTGATTCTCCATTAGCGTAGCATTTTCAAGTACGAAACAAACTAATTTCATTCAGAATCAGGATTTATTTTCCAAAATATAAACATAAATGAAATGTGAGTGAGTGAGTGAGTGAGTATTGGTGTTTAACGGCCTATCAACAGCCAAGGTCATTTAAGGCCGGGCCAACGGATTGGACTGACCCACATTCAACATTTTATCTCATGCTTATTTTAGACATTTGATCTAAATCGGTAAAAAAATATTTTAATACACCGGTAGCAATAAGATTTCAAACCAATGTGAACTGACTATTGGTGTTTAACGGCCTATCAACAGCTAAGGTCACTTAAGGCCAAGCCAACAGGTTGGAATATTCTGTATTCAACCTGTCCAAGATGAGGGATACAGTCAGAATTCGTTACAGCGGCACACGTTATAGCGGCATATTCGCCTCCCGGCACAATAAGCCGCCAAACCAATTGGCATGCTCTTTAATCTGCTCGATATACCGGCAAATTCGGCTTCCGGCACCGGCAGGGAATTCCCGCAAACGAATACACAGTTTAAGTCTTATTTAATGTGCGTTATAACGGCGCCGGTACCCGGTGTCGCTGGTACCAGCGCTGTGACCCAGCTCTGTTATCCGGCATTACGGAAACCGATATTCGGGAACCAGTCACTGACCATATCTAAACAATTTCCCAGCTGATTAATCCCGACCTGCTGTCATAAATCGCGGCAATTAACGTGTCGGTACCTTGTCACCTGCTGTGATGTACTATTTTGCAAACATCAATTAAGAAATGAACAGTTAGCAACTAAATTTACAAGTGATTAAATCCAGCAAGGACCGATAGATTGTAAATAAAAAAATATCATAATCGTGAACAATTTAAATAATTATCGTGTAGCATTGCCTCTGGGGCGAGTTCAGATAGGGAGGACGAATCGTCATGTAAATATTTAAAGGGAAACCACTCTACATGTTTTTGCTTTGCAATTTTATAAATTTTTTATATGTGTTTCTTTTATAAATGCACATGTTTGCGAATTGCTAACAATAAAGAAACAATTTCACAGATAATCCGGTATTCACCACGCGCTCTACAATTAACAACAGGTTCGCCTGCAACCTAGACTTTGTCAAATACCGTATTAGATTTGAATTTTGTTTGTTTCCTTGATATAAATTCGTATATATGCATTGCTTTATCAATGTGGTGACAACTAAGTATATATCTCGCCGATAATGCTAATGTAAAATGACAGCAAATAGCGTCGATACAATGCGTGGTTACCAATTACCGACATGTTCCAATTACCGGAATTATCACGACAGTCTGATAGCGAGGAGAAAATCGCCGATTCTTTATACCGGCATATTCGTTATAACGGCATATTCGTTATAACGTCAGATTCATCTCTGACGAACTATGCCGTTGTAACGAATTCTGACTGTATTCCCAAAACCTGAGCTCATTATTTACAGAACTATATATTCAGCCCTGAAATTAGAATATCCTGACCTGGTCCATGCCACATCAGAGTCACTTAGCTAACCAACCCAAAAGTAATATCAAATCCTACTACTTTTTAATGGGGCATAACAGGATTTAGCTCTCAAGTACAGAACGCACACAAGGACCAAACCATGTAATGTCGGCATTCCGGTAAGGCGGAATGCAAATACATGTAGTTACATTAAGTCCTGAAATTTAATACATTTTGACCATCATTTAACACCATCTGTTTTGTGCACACAATATTGTGCAGCTGATATGTGCTTTTTGCTTTGAGTATTGTTAATAACAATTTAAGAAAAAAAAAGAATGCTTTAGAAATGGTTGCAAAATAAGGCAAATGTATTTTCTCATGGAATACATGCCTCAGAATTGTACATTGTCGAGATAAAGGTCACATTCTCCTCTGGTGTTCATGGAGTCAGGTGAGCGAATTAGGGCCATCATGGCCCTCTTGTTTAGTTATATTTGTGAAATTTAACCATTCATTGAAAATCAGACAGTTTGAGTGGCTAAGACCAAGATATGCGGAAACAGTATAAACAGAAAATAAAAAATCAATATCTAATTAATTTGCGGTACAAATGATTTCTTGAATAAAAAAAAATGTGGATGAATTAATTGAAAAACATCTGTTATATGGAATGTATATATAAAATAAATGACACTAATTGTTTACTTGTCAATGATTGTTAAAAATACAAAATTTTCATTACTATACAGTCAAATCTGTGGGTGGGAAAAATAAATTTCTCACATTCCCAATTAGTGTCATTGATTTTATATAACATTCCAACAGATGCTTTTCAATTACCTTGTCCACATTTTTTAATTTTAATTTCTACTGAACTTATTTGTACCATAATACAGAATCGACATGTATGGTAATTCAGTCTGCTTGGTCATTTTCTGCTTGCTGATTCGTTTCTACATCAGTCCCCGCCTCTATCTGTTTTGTTCTCTTTTTTCGGCCCCCCTCCCTATCCCTGGCCCCACTCAACCACTTCTTAATGGCCTCTTCCACACCTACCTTTTTGCTCGACGGATTTGGTGGCGGTTTCTCTGGATACATTCTACGATGAATATAGTAAATATAAAATGGTTAGAGCCGTAGAATATAAACTGGAACAAGCGAGCGGGGGCTCAAGTATATCCTGGACACAGTAACCCACTTTACCACAAAAGTAATTTGACCGTTATGAAGGCTACATGTGCGATCTAATTAATGCAACGTGATTAATGTCATATGTTGATGTCACACTAGTCATGACGGTACACATTCCGTTGATCAAGTGACATCAATCCAATGGCGGTGGTAATTTTCATTTACATTCCAATGCAGTCTTGAATTTTATTTTATACTGTCAGACCAATCAGTGCTAAACTCTGTGTCAAAACTATTGCGATGATATTCAACTGTTTATATTTCTTTTAGCTATCCTGTTTTTCTACATACATAATAAATAGTCATTAACACTTACTGTAAATTATGGAGGTGAGCAGTAAACTGCGGAACGACTCTTTTCCCTTTTGTCCCAGAAGGTTGAACTTTATAGCCAGTTCTGTAGCCATCGCCTCCTTTAGAATGCGAAAGACGGATTCCTTCACTGATTGCCCCACATATTCTGCTAGGTACTTAACCTTGAAATATAAAACAAGATGTTTGTTCTAAGTTTAATGTTGCTTTAAAAACAGATTTCATGAACAACAAGAGGAACTAGATGAGTAAGCAAAGTAATATCAGTGTTCTCCACGACCACACATATTCTGTGTTTAGTTTGCGAGTTTTGTTGATTGGTGACGAGGAAAAGCATTCAGCGCCGTTGGTGATGAGGAAAAGCATTCAGCGCCGTTGATCTGTCTGCATATGGGACCTTACGACATATGTGCCCAGCGTGGCCCCAGATCGGCCTACACACTAGCACAGTCTGATCAGGGCCTACACTGTTGAGTGTTGACTATTCCATTAATGGGGTAGCAGTAATGCCACTAGCAAAATGATTACAATATAAGCAAAGTGGAACTAGGATCATAAGGGGGTAGTTTGCGCCTTTGACGAATACAGGTTTGGAATTGTAACCAAACGGAGAAAAAAACTTGCACCAATTTCCTTATTAATTTTCCCTGGTTTGGCCAGCGTGCAACATTATTTTACAATTAACTTACAACAGCTGAAAATGTTTGCGGACTCTCCACCTCAACTTCAAATTTCAGAAGCTCCTCCTCAGTGGCAGTGTGTACAGCCTTCCGACAGTTGGGCGACGTCTACATTCGATGGTTCCGCCGCAGATCGAAGAAGAATTTGTCGCTGCAGACGTTTTACTTCACCCACCTCTTGAAAGATCTTCTCCAACATCGTGAAGAATCTTGCATCACGGGCTGAAACAAATCAGTTAATAATTTAAATTACAAGATACAGAGAATATTTTTTGTTTTCAGTGTAAGATCGATATATATGTCGTGTTATGGGGTAAAATTGAAACCCCACAATTATATATATAAACTATATATATATAGCATTTAAGGTGGTATTTTAAAATCTCACAAACATATATATATATAGATTCCTTAAAATACCCCTTTACTGTTTTAGTTGATATTCAAATGTATACACGTAAACCGTAACATGTTCTCAGAAGCATATTCAGCAAGGGTAGTACAATCATGTAACTAAGTTCTGTAAAGGTCATTGCAAAATGTCTCCGTCAAATCTACTACCTATCATTATGGTAACCGGGTCGAAACGACCCGACACCGTTTTAACCCGGAAGTTCATATAGGCCGGACTTGATTCAGCCAGTCGCCTTGTTAACAACAACAACAACAACAAGGAGCGGTCAGCGTATTCATTGCCTTCAAAACTTTAACTATCCGTAGAAGTGTCACTGTTGTGAGTCGAGAACCGGAAGGGGGCGGGGAGGGGGGGGGGCGTTAAATAGGGGGAGCGTTAAATCAAGGTTTAACGGTAATTAACAATATGCAAACCTTCTCCAAAATCTAATAAGCTCTGGCCGAAAATGTGACGAATAATTTGACAGTTTCATCCAAATCTTTTCAGTACTTTTTGTAATATTTTGTACACAGACAGACAGACTTCAGATTTTAGCAAATGATGCTGGTACCATTGTGCTTGTAGATTGTAAATCTTATAACAACAAACTGCAGGATCATCAAAATGTGATAATTGGCCAAGCTGCACCTTTTTACAAAATGTGGATATTCTATGAAAATGGACATTACCATTTCTAAAAGAAGCCTTCTTCCATTCTGGTACAACTGCTGGTTTCTGCACAGTAGAATCACTGAAATAGACAAGAGGGTTATGGTGCCCCTGGATCGCTCACTTGTTCATAGCAACAGAAGGGCATCTATGATAGTAAAATGATAGTCACGGTCAACATTACGCAAACACGTCTTATTTGGAATTAATAAATCACTGAACTACTTTCGGCAAGGGAGATAATCAATATCATGCAAACTATTTTCATACGAGCCAAGTGGATTGTTCTGTTTATAATTAGTATATATAGTTTTAAGCTATCTCCTGTGATATATAATGATACATTACTTTGTTATGTTATGGGTACTAATACATGTTGTTTCAATAGCGTATCTCTGTAACGGTATTGTTGTAGATGGAGTAGCAAATAATTTAATAATTATTACGTTCAAATGGTGGCGTAATACTGATAGCACTTCTGTATAACTGTGATTGTCGTAAATGGCGCAACAGTCGTGAGGTTAAGGTCGCCGACTTCAATGATTTAATTACCGATTCCCGGAAGGGTCGGTGGTTCAAACCTCGACGTGGTGTAATTTTTTTTCTCCATATATATTATTTTTGTGATTTTAATATTTTTTAATATTTTCACAATTTTATGATTTTAATAAAATACCTATAAATTGATAGAAACTTACCAACAATTAAAGTGTCTGTCTTTAAGTAATATATACACAGACAGTTTGTTACTGATGTTTTAAGTTTAAGTAATATATACACAGACAGTTTGTTACTGTTTTTTTAAGTTTGAGGTACTGTCTATACTGTCTATACCATATAATGTTTTACTGTCCCAAAATCTTTTTTTTTTGGCTGTCACAATTAATTAATTTTCGGACAGCAAACATTTTTTTTATGAATTTGAAATAATTATTGTCCTCCATCTGCTCACAACACTGTTCGAACTGCGCCTGTGGCTACCACGACCAGAATTCACTGGCCGCAAACACAGTAGCCATCGGCGTCTATTTATTAAATTATTATTTTGTATTTTATTTGAATTCCGCGTGAACGCTGCATTTTGTGTCAACACCATTTACAGAAAATATTGGTGATTTTCTAAACGAATATCGGAGAAATGCGGCTATATATTTTGTCAATTTTCAACACCATTTACGGAAAAAAATTACTGATTTTTTAAAACAATATCGGCACAACTAAATACGGTGATAGAATTTTTGTCAACTTTTCAACACCATTTCCGGAAAATATTACTGATTTTCTAAAAACAATATCAGCGAAGGTGTACTGAACTACTCTTTATTTTAAATAACCAGCCGTCTAATAGATCTGTGTATAATCGAGAGTATATCGTTAATTGTCATGTTGTCTCCGACAGTGAGGTGTTGCGGCACACATCAAAACGACACGTCAATTTCAAAACATTGCCTAAGGGTCACAGCTGTCATCAGATCAACACCTCGTCACACACAACTACGCATTATCGATTTTTTCCCCACACAAAGTGACGTGTATTTACAACTAGATCTGTGTAATGTGTCGGGTGTAGCCTAAGACCATACATAAATTCGTAATTAGTCACAGATGTAGCCTTAAAATATAATCGATTTCGTTAAATTACGTCCGCATGTTGACAGATATTTCAGAGCAGACGTCATCGTAATTTGCCGTTATTTATTTCCAAAATTAGCCATATATTCTGTAAATGGCGTTGAAAGTTGACAATAAATTAAGACCAGATCAGTACGTTAAATCGCTATCGACGACAACTGACGATCCGATGAGAGAGTAATACCGTTTAAGCGTATCCAATGTTAAATATACATCGTTATTTTTTTATGACTTTCGTAGTTTTTACCGAGAAATTCAAACCGTTTCCAATTATTGGGGAACATAATATCATGATTAGCACATCGTTTCACTAAGCGGGGGCTACTCAGGAAATGGGATCACATGGTCTATTGTTTACACTGGATTAATGGCGGCCTCCATGAGGTCTCAGGTAAATCTTATTTTTCAATAATACGACTGGTTTCTTCCTTTTAGTGATAACCATGTTCCAGCCGTTAACACTTATTTAGCAACATTACTTAATATGTAGTTAGTCTGAACATTCTGCAGAGAAATCTGAATTGGACGGAATCGAGCGTTGTTTAAACTTAGTCCGGTTCATATGCACAGGTCAAAATATGAACTGAAAATGGCGCTTTGTGTGACAGAAATCCGTACGCGGACGAATAAAAAAAAGATTTTGTTATAAATATCACATACAGCGAAACAGCGGTAGCATCTACTGTTTTAATAATATGCATACATATTGTAATTAATGTTTAATAGTGATATACTTATGAATAATATACGATACTATGGTTTATGCTCCAGCACTATGTTTTTAGGCTGTGTGATTTGCCTCAATATAAACTGGATTAATTAATACTTATATTCATGCGCTTCATGACAACATCATTACATTTAAAATATACAAATATTACTTAAAGGGGTACCGATATGATACATTTTAATAATATAAATATTGAAAATAGTCACTGCATCGTGACCTATTTGACCGCATTACCTATTGCGCGGCAACCTCATCAAACCCGCTGTTTACATAGGTAACCGGGGTTTGGTGAGGTTTGCTCGCTAATACAATGTTTGCGTAATGAAGGTGAATATTAAACATTTACAAACTGTGCACATGGTCCAAATTTCATTACTGTAGCTGCAAGGAAGTATGCCATAGGGTCATAGTCAAGATCATCCAAGGTCAAGGCAGGAGAAATTAATGGCAAGTAGAAATGTAAACTGGCCATTTGATGCCACCCAATGACGTACCCAAATTAACCAGTTTGCAAAGGCATCTTCGTGATACATAAAGCATCACCTGCTCCTCACCTATATAGACTGTTTAGTTGACCATATAATGTGTTTGAAGTCATAGTAACCTTGACCTTTAACCTTCTGTGCACAAAAACAGTAGGGTTTTATCTACTGTTCATCACCAATCTCCTTACCAAGTTTGGACTATATCGCCAAGCGTAATATATTAGTGATTGGAAGTTGATGACCATTGTGTTAATCACATGCTGATTCAACATCTACTTGCCTTGACCACCACCCACCAACCCGCCCACTGTATCGGGTTGAAGACCACAGTGTCATCCTTTTGACAGCTGTAACACTGGTTGGTCTACCAACAGACATTCCGACACTGATGCACAAATAACAATGTCAGACAGAAACAGGGTGATCATAAAAGTAGCAATGGGATTCATTATGGCTAACATACCACTCTCCAGTTGCGGATGGGCTTGATGTTGGTTCTCCCGGGCTTGATGTTGGTTCTCCCGGAGTCAGAGATCTAGTCTTCTTCCGTCTTTTAATTACAGGAATAACAACAGATCCATTGTCAGATGATCCCTCTGAAGGTACAATTACAAATATTAACAACATATCATTAGATAGTAAATAAAGCGTAAACTATATATGTTCATACAACTGATGGATGCTTCCCGATAGGCTAGAAGATAAAGCTGCTTTTTTGGGTGAACCCTGACTTGGCTGATATACATTTGCCCCTCGTTATAACGCGGGTATGTTGGCACCATGAAAGCAACCCGCGTTATATGTGAGCCACGGTATTTGAAAAAATCATGAGGATGGTTGCCCCACATACAATTTTACAATGCTTCATACTGCGGTAAACATTCCTGGCCCGTCATTTTGTGCGCTACAAGCTACAGCAGATGTGTACTGTAGGATGTAGTTATAAAAAGTTTTTTGATCGCTGATCTTAAATCACATATTTTATGTTTTAATTAACTATTTTGGGAGTTTTGTTTACTTTCTGCTTTGGATTCATCGGTTTCAATAGACGCTTTATAAATCGTCCCACTAATACAGACAGCTTCACTTGTACAGAGATGCCCAAGGGGTGCCGATTGTAGTAAAATGAATTATCACGCTCAATTAATATCTATTGCATTAGATTGGTGGTTGACATTTAGAATCGATGATGTGGTACCAATATGTTTATAGAGGTGCAGTGAATTGCCCCTAATTCGCCCCGGTCAAAAACGGGACAGTTCTTTTGGAACTTAAACTTGTCTAAATGACATAGAATGACGTGGTAAAATGTGTTCATAGCTATGCAGAGAATCGCCCCTATGTCAATTTTCCCCCGGTCAAAAATGGGACTTTGAGTTGAAAGCAGACAATGATGGTGAAATAATAATAATTCTCGAAATCGGTAAACGGTGTTCTGTCGCATTTATAAGTTCTCCAATGATTACACATTTATTAACGCTAATTAGTAATTATATAGCATGCCAGAGTGGCCATGATCGATCATTAACCCTTAATGGGCCGGAAACTTCTAAAGTTGTTTTAATGCTTGGGAAGTGTTGGCACTATCTCTGTCAATTCTCAACCAAACTACACATTGTTGATACTCAAAAGAACCGTCTCGGCGAGATGGTTCTTTTACGTACCAACACTGTGCGGTTTCATGAAAAACTATGAAAAATATCAAAATGTCAAAATAATTCAGCACTTTAAGGGTTAATGATGATGATTCAACTATATCCCGTAATTGGTAAAAAGTGGTCACTCGTCTTTTTAATTTCTACACTAGGCAATAACAAATAAATTTACAGATTTTCATCCCCACCCACACCTAAAAATTATTGGCAAAATTATTTCTTATTTGTATGTTTTTGAGAAAAAAATATTATTTCTCTCTATACTATCATTTTTCAATACAAAATACAAAATAAAAGCCTCCCACACTCCCAATTTTTCACAAAATTTGGATGAGAATCTATTATTTTATAATTACTATCCGTAATTAGTAATTATAACCATACCCGAGATACCGTTGACAGCCATGATCGATAAATGTCACGCTAGTGTTTATACTGCGCCGTGGCATGTCAATTACTCAGAGGTGTTGACACAATTGTTTGTGTTTGGCCCCAAACGCACCAGTATTTTGTTTTTGACTGGTCAGCGGCATTATTGAAAATATTGAAAATGGTTGGTTGGTTCAAAATCGGGCACCGCTACCATACCATACTATGTAGAGGAGCGTTATAGAGAGGGGCGAGTGTAGTTTTTTTCTCGCTTTATTCTGAAGCACATGATACCCAATATTGATAATCTGCCTGGTAAATGGAGTTTACTCTTGAGCATCTCACAATTCAAGAGGGTCAGCATGATAGCCGCCCAAACCTAATATGGACCTATTACACAATCCTCATGACCACATTTGGTGATCTTACGGTCATTTTGTTTGGTTTAGATGATGCCTCATATAATGGCCATGGTCCCAATGAGTCAAAATTTAATATGGCTGAAAAGATGGCTGCCAAAATCAAATATTGACCTATTACACAGTCCTCAAAACCAATTTTGATGATTGTAGGGTCGTTCTGTTGGTTTGAGATGATGCTCGACACTGGTTATGGTCCCATTGACCTTAAATTTAAGATAGCGCCTAACTAAGATGTATGCCAAAACCAGATATTGACTATTACATAATCTGCTACACTGATTTTTATGATACTGTGGTCCATTTGTTGTACCAACCAGTTAAAAACCATCCACACTCACACTTATATACGCAATATGTGATAGTGCGCCGTGGAAATACATGTATCAGCCAAGTGAACTTCCTTCCCCATTCATATATGGAAGGTACTCAATAGTTGGGGTGCATATACAAACTAAATGAAATCGCCACCTCACTCACAATGGGGATGTACTCATTGTGATAGTGGGAATGTACATAATACATTTTAACAGATGAACTCCCCACTACACTCACACTTGGTAGGTTATAGTGTATATACCGATCGCGTGAACTCCACTTACCACTTACACTAGCTAGGTACTCAATATGGGAAAGTGGAGCCAGGTTAACTTCCCAAACGTATTCACACTTGGAAGATACTCAATATTCGATGGAAGGGGTGTATATACCAGTCAGATGTAATCCTCACCTCATTCACCCATGATAGGTATATGATAACTGATAACGGGAATGTATATAGCAGCCAGATGAAATGCCCACCATACTCACACATGAAAGTTACTCAATATCTGATGATGGGGATGTATATACCAGCCAGGTGATAATGGAGATGTATATACAACCCAGATGGAATCCCCCACACCACTCACACAGGGTAGGTACTCATATCTGATATTAAGGATGCATATACCACCCATCATACCTCCCCAGTACACTCACACATGGTAGGTACACCATATTTAATAGTGACGGTGTACATACCAGCCAGATCAACTCACCACCCAACTCACACTGGTGGCAGGTACTCCGCATGTAATCGTGGGAATGTATTTTCGGTCCAGCTGAATTCCCACCTCACTCACACTTTGTAGGTACTCAGTATGTGATAATGGAGATGTATATACCAGCCTGATGAAAGCAACAATTACATTTAGTAGGTACCCATCATGTGACACCAGATATGCATATACTAGCCAGGGGAACTCACCCTACCAGCACCGGGTAGATAGTGGAGATGTACTTATCAGGCAGACAGGTGAAATCTCCACCCCAATCACACATGATGGATGCTCAATCTGTGATAGTGGAGATGTATATACTGGTACTAGCAAGAGAAATTACCCACCCTACTCACATTTGGTAGGTACTCCATATGTAATAGTGAGGAAATATGTACCAACCAGATGAAAACATCCCAACAAAGCTCTCTGGGATGTATATTTGTCACTTGTTTCTAAAGCATATGAAAAATCAAGACAGGTTTTTCTAATTTTTTGCCGATATTTTACATTTTTCGGGGACAAAACAGACTTACCATGGTCCCAAATGCCAAAAGGCGACAGTGACCTCCTCTGAGGTCAATGCGACCATGACCAATGCACCAAGCATCATCTACCACCAACAAAACAACCCCAAGATCACCAACATCGGTCAAAAAGGATTGTGTAATATGTTCATATTCGGTTTTGTTGACCATCTTGGTGGCCATCTTGAATTTGGGATCAATGGTACTGTGACCAGTATGCCACGCATCATCTAAACCCAACAAAATGACCATAAGATCCATCATGAAAATGGGTCATGGGGATTGTGTTATAGGACCATATGAGGTTTTGGTGGCTTATCTTGGTGGCCATCTTGACTTTTGAGAAATGCTGAAGAGTACAGTGGTGTTTGCGTTTTCCTTCCACCCAAAAACGCAAAAGCAACGTGTAACGAACGTAGCGCAAACATGTAGCAAACGATTGCCTTTACAAACAGTTTGCCGTTTTCGAAAACGAGGCGTTTTAGCGTTTCCGAGTTGTCAGCCACTGAGAAACACCAATACTGCTAATTAATGCGATGTTGAAGATGATATCTAATGGTTAAACTGAAGACTGACAATCACTCATTGTTGGGTAAACATTTACAAAACTATGCACATGTGCAGAGTTTTGTAAACATTTACCCAACGAGTGATTGTTGAGTGAAAATGCAAAAAACAGATTTCAAACGACCAACACATTTTCTTGATGAGACTAGAATGAAAAGTCTGTGCATGCGCATTGAGATTAAAATGGAATAACAATAAAAAAAAAGAACGCACGCAACAAACATTTCCCAAACAGAGGACAAACGTGATGCAGACATGAGTACAAATAAATACAAATGTTGATATATGGATGAAAAGAAAGATGTATTGAAATTTTAAGTTACTGCATCAAGGGTTCCAAAGGCAAAAGTAACAAGAAGCGCGTCACTAGAACTCAGCTAATCCTCTTGCTGGCAGCCTTGATAGTAATAGTGACCTTGAGAATAGGGGTCCAACTACAGTCGAACCTGCTCGGGCGGTCACCTTTAATCAGCGGTCACCGCCGTTAAGCGGCCACTTCAAATTCCCCCGCGCATTTTGCTATATAAAACGCTTTCATTCAACGGTCACTCGTCTAACGCGGCCAGCGGTCATTAATTATCGTCCCAAACAGTGATCCAATTTCATTAAACGGTCACCGCTAATCCCGATTTCAATGTACCCTGCGGCGGTCGTTAACGAAGAGCGAATTAACAATGATGTCAGCAGTCAATGCGGGCAATTAAAACACCAAACACGTCGCCGCGTCGGCGATATTGAGAGGGTATGTTTCACAGGTGCAAATTGTATTGCCCGAACTGTCGGCGCATTATTGAAAGAACAGCCGATCGCATCCAGGTTCTTGAACCCTTGTCCGTCGATTCGTATTTTCTATAGGTTACCGACACAAATGTTGTAAAAAGGAACAGCCCATTGCCAATTACCAAATTGACAAAATACGAATAGCTGATTATAATTGGTGTGTATTGCCCAGGACCGAGTGTAGCCGGCTCAAGTATATAATTTAAGCAAATGACCTCATATGTCGAATATGAGCCGAATGTCGCACTTATTGACTGCTTTTGCTGATATCGCCTATGCATTATTTACATACACGACTGGAAATTAATCCAAATTCGACTTGACCAATACCCGACAAAAAAAAAGAAAGAAAAGAATTTCGCATAACTTATTCCACACCATGTCCGATTATGCCCTATTATCAAGTACAATAACTTGTCTACAATATAAGTCTTGCAGATTAGCAGTTGCAGTAGGCTGTAAAATAACAAAAATGTGAACATTCGTGTTTTTATTTGTTGATAGAATTTTTATTTCATTAAATGATATAATTCAACTAAATATTTGTTACTTGTTAAGAAATCCACTCATTACATGTTCAGGTTCAATTTTGAAAATATTAAATAAATATAAAGGTACACATTTATATTGATATTATTTAATCATATGGTACTATAATTTCTAAATTTATCATTAATATTATTTATTACATTTGTATCATGTCTATGTTATCTTTATCTTCATTTCAATTTTCAAAATTTACCTGAAATGTACCCTCTATTAAGAGGTCACCTCTGTTAAGCAGCCAGTTTTGTCACTTCCCTTGGGTGGCTGCTTAAGACAGGTTTGACTGTACATAGATATAGCAGTTTGGAAAACCTTAACATTATTTTTGTGAAACACAAGTTTCTAAGCAATTTGACTTTGATCTTGGGCTCAGAGGCAGAATGTGTAGGGCATGCAATGAAAATCTAGACGGTCATCAATGTATATATGAATTTTCAAGTTGAAATTTCAGGTGGTTACAGAGATATGAGTGATTTGACCTTGGGCTCAGGGGCAGCTGGGTAGGGTATGCAATGAAAATATAGATGGTCATCAATATGAATATATGAAGTTTCAAGTTAATATTGTAAATGGTTACAGAGATACAACAATTTGGAAAACAAACTTGGACGGCGGACAAAGTGGTAACTACATGCTATCATAATTAATTTATACATCACCAGATCGGAAGATTTGTAATAACTAATTTGTCTCATTTAGTGACAGTAACAAGCCAGATATGAGAGCTTAATTTTAATGGCCAAAAATGTAATATATCAAAATTGCAGTGGTGAGAAGTTGACTGGTATTCATTTGTTTGCTGATTTGAAGTGAGAACCGTCTCTTGACTGGGTTATATCTAATCAGCTTGCCCTAGTAATCATTACTCAATAATCTGTGTTGAAAAGAGCAGTGACAGACACTAATCATCATTTCTTTTTATTCTAATTTTGAGAATGAGCTCAGTGGGTATGCAATTTATGTATCAGTTCTATTTGCGTAAAGTATGCTTTGGATTATAATTATTTATCATCTCGCCCTGTTTTTTTTATCTAAATTGCATATTTCTGATCACTTATCAGGAGCACTGCAAATATTTCACATTTCATGTTAAAATTTATACACGTAGTAATCATACCGTCTCCTGATGGCATATAGCTGGAACCTGATGACAATACGATGCTTTTATCATCTGTCTGTGTCCCGTCATAATCACATCCCACTGCACTCTCAACAGTTACTGATGGATCCACAACAGCAACTGGTTTTCCTGAAACATTCCAGTAATTTTTATTCCGGGGTAAACATCATCGTACTACATACTTTAGGTAAAGTAACATGCAAGTAATCAGGGGATGTAAAATCCATTTCCCGGTTGCCCGGAACAACAAGTTTCTGCTGTGCACGAAATCTAGATTGGCACTACTTATTGCCAAAGCAGCCATCTGGCTCCCAATAATTGAGAAATTATGCTTGGATACTGATATTTAAGAATTTATTGGAAACTAGATGGTTGCAGACTTTAAGACAAATAACCTTAAAGCAAAATTCCAAGTAATTTGACCTTGGACTAGGGGATCACATGGGTGGGCTCAGTGTCTATTCTAGGAGGGGGGATCGTGCTAATTATCACACTGTTTTTTTACTAGAGACAAAAAAGGGAAAATCTCTTAAATCAGGCATATTCTTGAATTTAAGAGGAAATTCCCCACTTTTTTTCGATTCCTAGAATTGACACTGTGGGCTATAGAATGAAGTATGTGAAGTTTCATGTCAATAAGACTCGGGGATATGGAGATGTTTGGTAATTAAAAACTAACGCAAATTTTACAAAAAACTATAACACAAATTTAACCCTGACCTTGGGCATGGGGGCCACACGGGTGGGCTATAGAAAGAAAACATGGATGGTGATAAAGAAATATGCAAAGTTTCAAGTTATTCAGACTTAGTGCTGTGGAGATAATTAGCACATAAAAACTTTAATGCGTTTTAAAACTAACAAAAAACATAGCACACCTTCATCATGTTTATCAAACACTTGGCACGTAGTTGCAGTGTAGATATATCTAGGAGTAGACTGGCAACCTGAAGAATCAATGGGCCCACTGGATATACCAACACCAACAGTGGATTTGTTAGCTGGAATTAACATCTGTGACCCGATTTATGTTGGCATCAATGGCTTGGCTGACTGGAATATCAACTGTCTGAGTGTCGTGATCACAAGACTTGTCGACTAGAATATCCATTGTCCGAGTAATGTCGCCAAAACAAAATGTGTCAACTGGATAATCCATTAGTGGAGTTATATCGCCATCACAAGACTTGTCAACTAGAATATCAGCTGTGTGAGGAATGTTGACATCACAAGACTTGTCAACTGTCATGTCCATTGTCTGAGGAATGTATTCGGATTCAGCCATGTCTCAATATTTTCAATTTAACAGAATCTCAATTTAACAGAAGCTAAATTAATCAAATGTTATAATATCAATTTAACAGAAGCTAAATAATCCTGAATATGATAACAATAAACAAGTTAAAACTACTAGTCGTGCAAAAAGAGAAAATAGAAAAGTTTCTCCATCCGCCAAACAAGCAAATTAACCTATATTGTATTTTAACTAAGCTGACTAATCTCTGAGGTAAATAGTGTTAAAGTAAAAATAAGTTTTATAATATAGTTTATTCCAAATCCTGAAATTCAGACCGGCGAACCCTCGCATACAAATGCAATTTCTTAAAACATTGATGTTAAATGAGTATATGAAAACATTATATTCTAATCATGCCGGGTAAAAAATTAAATCATTTTACTAAAACACCTTTCCCCAGAGACTAGTTCCAATTGTTAACACATACCATTTCCAGTAATAACAGGCACAAGTAAGGGTACTGCAAAATAAACTCATGACATGAACATGTTCCCTGACTGTCTTTAAACAACAAACTGACGGTAACAATCACTACATCAGTTCCTATGGGCCTATGGGTGGGCGGGTGAACAAAATTTTCGATGTGCTTGACAAAACAGCTGAACCACCTGTGAAGACGGAAACACATAATCCCGGCAATAAAATAACCAACGTGACGACAACCAATCAAAAGGCAGTAACCAAAGGAAACGGAATAAAAATAACAAAACTCAAAAGACTGAATTATCACCTACCTATAATTGCATAAATACACAGCGGAACAACTAAATAACTCCCTATCTTTTTTGGGATAAAAACTACTTTTCGCAAAAAAGAAAAATGAGAATTATACGTAACCAAACAACCGGAAGTAAAATGGCGACCAACAAAGATTTTGACAAAGTGCATCTTTCGGTTCTCGTTAAATTAACATTTTTTACAGGTAAAAAATTCCCAATTTCTAAAGAATTCAATCAGGGAGATTTAAAGGAGGAGAAAACAAAAGTAACCATATAAATGGTGTAATGAGGTATTCGGATTCAGCCATGTCTCAATATTTTCAATTTAACAGAATCTCAATTTAACAGAAGCTAAATTAATCAAATGTTATAATATCAATTTAACAGAAGCTAAATAATCCTGAATATGATAACAATAAACAAGTTAAAACTACTAGTCGTGCAAAAAGAGAAAATAGAAAAGTTTCTCCATCCGCCAAGCCGCAGGCCCGCCAACTTATGAAATAAGGCACGAATGACGAGCGAACGCAAGCATCAAAGATGAACACAAATTAGCAAATAATGTGCTTCTGAAACAGAGATTCATATGTAGTTGATGAAATAATATAAATGAATAACCGTGTATCTACCTTCAACACTTGCTCTCACTAATCATATATAATAACATACTCACATAAGGCGACTGTACCCCCCTCGGTTCCCCATCTCATTGCACCCCCCGGATTATGTTCGATCCTGTTGATCTTACAATTGTGTCCATCCATCCAACGCACGATTACTGCAGGTCCTGTATCATGAACGTACAGTACCCGTAATCAGCTACGTCTACAATGAGAAGGAGAAACGAGCACGGCACATACGCACTCATGAAAATTACAAGACATTACATTCATATACCAAACACAAACACTTAATACTCTTGAGCACCTGCATGAAAAAGTTACTCAGTACACGAGACCCTTCGAAATTTAGATGCAAACCCCCATCTCTAACAGCAAACATATGTCGATGAGGATCGCCACCTTTGCTTACAAACGGTCTAAATGTATGAACAAATCCAAATTTACGATACTTGCAAAATTTTCTAAGAATGTTGTTTGCCCGTGACACCATAAAACGTGTAACCCTGAAGTCCACTGGTCTTGGAAGCATGGCCGAGTAAATTAAATGAACTGAAGACTTGACACTCCTGATGACACTGAATAATTCATTTAAAGCTGCCGGGAAATCTTCAAATGACATACTATGTATGTCGTTTGTTCCCACATGTACAATCACCGCATCAGAAGCCTCAATTTTCAGTTGTAACTGTCTATTTCTCGATACTTCCGCTGTGAGTCCTCTTATGGTGCGGCCCGGAAATGCTTCCACTACCAGCCCTTCCACATCCCGGACATATTTGGCGATTGAATCAGAGATGAGTAGCGCCTGCTTTTTACCCATGGTACCTAAAACATAATTAATGCGAAATAAAATTTTCCATTTTGTGTGCTACCGACAATTTATCAGACAAATCAAAAGATAAATAACGCTGATACGCTTCACTTTTCCAATCCCCATGAAAACGAATCAGATCAGCCGGAACTCCCGCCTGAAAGGCCAAAGTTGTACCTCCCCGCCTAAAACTGTGAGTGGAATAATCTGACCCATCTAACCCTATTGCCGCAATTAAAGACTTCAACTTTACCTGAAACATGGCATAAGGAATGGATTTACCCTTTGCATAAGTAAATAAAGGCTGATCTGGAGCAATCAAAATGACCTTTAACAGATTATCAAAGGCCGTCACCGGACAAAGCAATGAATTAGACTTGACCAACGGAATACGTAGCACCCTTTCCCCAAATTGAATAGTTTTTGTCCATCTGAATGAAACTAACAAAATATCACCATCTTTGACCACATCTCCTCTTAACAAAAACTTCCCCGATTTATCAGTATTACTGTCCAAGACCAAATTCGATTTCCTAGCTAACAAATAGAAGGCAAACAAGAATAAGCACCAAAAACAAATGTCTAATTTCTTCGTAAAATCTAATTTAGCATGAAATTGTTTCAAAATTCCAGGCGTAATGGGTAAAGCCTGTCTCACAGCATGCGGGTTTAAACGACTAATTCCCTTCAATGTCAAATTGATCAAATATGAATTCAACTTTCCTCTATTTCAAGTCCTAACAACATGTGCATAGTACGCACTCCACTGATGTAATTCCTAATTGAATCCACTGACTTGAATGATCTACTCAAAAATTGAGCATATAGCGAAATGACATCAGTAGAAGCGGGCAATGATTTTAAACCAAAAAAAACAACAAAATAACAAATAACTTTCCCATTGAATTTTTAAATTACGATTAGTACCGTCTGCAAATGCCGATATTTTCGAGGTGCTCAAGTCCTTCCTAAGTCTGTCTAACCGTTCACCTGAAATCACACAAACATTACCAATTGTGAGTAAACTCAAATATCATGTCAGTCAACTCGCATAACTCGCCTGTCACACCGTATTCGGCATAAAATTGATCTGCATTACATGTATCTAAATGCCACCTGCTCAAAAAGTCGGCCAGCCTGTTATCAGTTCCTTTGATATGTCTGGCTTTGATCTCGAACTCGTAACTGGCTGCTAACAATGCTATTTCACGTAAACATGTTTGTAAAAACTCATTCTTAGTTGAGCCCTTATTAATTATAGTACAAGATGACTGATTGTCACACAGTACAATCATTTTATGTCCCTTCAACTGTGCACCCCACAATTTGAGTGCCACAACTATGGTCAGTAACTCCAAAGCATTAATATGCAACCGCCGCCTGGTGACATTCTCTGGAAATACTGAATGAAAATATTTATTTCCAAATATACCCCCACATCCTGTCGAGCATGCGTCGGTTGAAATAATACCATCGGGCTCTGACCATTCGCCCACCGACATCATTGAGATGCCGTTGAACTGCGGCAAAAAGGTGTGCCACCACAACAAATCCATTTTCATGTACTCTGGCAAAGTATGGCAGGCCTGCTCAGACTTATAAATTGCTCGCAAAAATTTCAATAAACGCTGCACAAAAATTCTCCCGGGTCTTACACAAGAACTAATAAAATTCAATTTCCCTAACAATGATTGTAACTCCTTTTTTGATGCTTCCCCCTTATGCAACCATGCTTCCACCAATTTTGAAATTTCTACAAGCCTATCAGGCGTAATTTCTAAAGTCATTGTTTCTGTGTCAAACATCACTCCTACAAACACCATGCGTATTGCAGGAGGACAGGCCTTGTCCTTTGATTCACGGAAACCACACTTTTCCAGAGTACCTTCAAATGTTTTATATGAAAATTCTGACAACTCGGGTTTTTCAGCCGAAACTAGATCGTCCAAATAATTCAGTACACAAATACCTATCATCCACATCATAAACACTATTGCCGTTGTCACCCTTTGACATATTTGAGCGGCACTTCTCAACCCCATCGACAACACAGTATCAAACATTATATGTCCTTTGTATTTATAACCTACCCTATGATACTCAGAGGGGTCTAATATTACTTGGCGGTAGGCGCGCCTTAAATCTTTTTTCCAGAGATGGCAACCGCGACCCTTTATCTTAACGAGTTGCACCAAATCATCCACCTTCGGATATATTAAAGAGACCCTGTCGTCCAAATAAAAGTCCTTGTCTATTACATCATTCACTGCTTTATTCTTTGGAAAACTTAGATCCAAAATGATACGTCTTTCATCGGTATCTTTTTTCGGCACCGAATTCAAAGGTGATAAAATCATTGGTGTATTGAAAGGATTTTGCCTAAACGGACCCAAAACTGTTTTATGCTCAATTTCTTTAACAAAATATTTATTAATTTGTTCCGGAAATTCCCTTGCACCTTTATGATTCCTACTAAAACTTAATTTTGAGCTCTGACAGGGTTCTTCAATGCACCTAACGGAAATCCAAACTCTAAATGATCACAAATTTTTATCATCTTTATAATTCTTCAACATGTGCCTCAAAAATGGCAAATTCACATGATTATTGACTGGAATTCTACAGCTCTCAAAATTATATCGGCCCGAATTTATTATTTTATCATGCGCAGACACCAAAAACTGTGTTCTACTTATGTCCGTTTCGGTGATCATGTTACACAAATTACAATCTCTATGAACTGACCCCAAGTTATGTATCAGTTCATTGTTAACTTGACCACATTGACCAACATTCGTAGAATATTTGATAGAATCCACTGCTTGTGAAACATTATTAACTTGAACATTTTTCGGAAATTCATCGGACTCCCCCACTTGTGATAAATTAATATTTTCATTTGCTTTTTTATCAATGTCCACAAATTCTGGCAAAAACAATTTTGTCAACTGCTCATTCCTTTCTATCAAATTCGCCAGATGATCACCGTGATGTCATGCCGTGACATGCGGACATTCCTTTGAACATTCAGGATGTTTCAGTTTCTTTCGATCTTTTTGCCAGCACTCTGCACAAATGTGCTGACAATTACGATATCTGCCACGCACGACATCCCAATGATCACCTGACTTGGCGCATTTGTTTCTATTGAACCAAGAACAGAACCAGACGAGCTCAGACTCGCTTGATTCCTTCCTCAGTTCACTAGCTGTATTCTGCCACACTGGTTTCCTCCTTAATGATGAATCATTCCTCAAAATATGTTTCGATAGAATCGCATGCTCAATTTGTTGGGAATCATCATCCCAACTTTTCAAACCGAGCTCAATTTGTCGCAACCACGACGCATAAAAACTCTTTATACCTTCAAATGTATAAGTACTGGCATAATACATCATCTTTTTCAGTAGTGCGATTCTCCCCTTTCGTTCGCTTTTACTGATTTGCTCCCCCGAGACAATTTCCAATTCCCCGGCCACCAGCAATCGCAAGTCCAAATTCTCAAACTTTACTGATCGATTGACATATTCTAGCTGAAGATGCGAATGTGCCCATTTTTGAGGATATTTAACTCTATCTGAAGCCCGTGACTTAATCCCAGATTTTTTTGATTTCCTTCGCTTTTTTTACTTCTTTGATTTTTTCGATTTTTTGGAACTGCATGCCCCCGAAGAGGTCGAATCGTCACTACTGTCGGTATCCGATGAGTCCGAAGACGTATCGGATGAATCCCCAGACGAATCTAAACCCATATTAGACAAATGTTTTTTCACAGATTTGCGCAACTTAGTGTCATCCCTTAAATCCTGCAATGATATCTCGGACACATGTTTACTCAGCTCCTTCGATGATGAAGACAATTCTGTTTTCTCGCATTTAACGTGTTTAACACTATCGGTCCCACACAATTGTTTTGAAAGTGACGAAAGTTTGTCAACTGCAATGTCAGATTTACCTTCTTTCTTCAACTTGCCAAGCTCCTTAGTTGATCTCTCTAACTTCGCCTTCAGTCGCTCCTTCTCCTGGTTCTTCCTTACTTCCTTTTTCGCTCTCCACCGCAGCAATTTGAGACTTTAACTGAAAAAGTTCCTCGTCGTCATCCGAATCCGGCGTTTCCTCGATGCGAGCCTCGCTTTCATTCTTACTCCTGTTCCGGATATGTTCTGGCTCCGACTGGTTCCCCATCATCATTCCACCGTATCGACTTCGCGCCTCCTTCATTTCGGCCCCATAACATTCCGCTCCACTTTCATTCGTCCTCGCTCCATTCTCACTGCCACTTATCGCATCTGATTCCGTACGTCCTTCCTCTCCATACTTCTTATAGTCAGAAACTTTCTGAGATGCCGCCCGCCTCGGCCTATCTTCCATCCTTGCTTCCTTCCCAACGATTTTCGCCCCAATCCAACACGTCCCTCTGTCCGTCCGAATTCCTCGTAGGACTCGTCCACAATAGAACGTTAATAACTGCGATAACAAAACACCACCACAGGCTGGGCATGTGTATGCAGTCAGAATTTAAACACTAAAACAAATATGGACAAAATTTTCGATGTGCTTGACAAAACAGCTGAACCACCTGTGAAGACGGAAACACATAATCCCGGCAATAAAATAACCAACGTGACGACAACCAATCAAAAGGCAGTAACCAAAGGAAACGGAATAAAAATAACAAAACTCAAAAGACTGAATTATCACCTACCTATAATTGCATAAATACACAGCGGAACAACTAAATAACTCCCTATCTTTTTTGGGATAAAAACTACTTTTCGCAAAAAAGAAAAATGAGAATTATACGTAACCAAACAACCGGAAGTAAAATGGCGACCAACAAAGATTTTGACAAAGTGCATCTTTCGGTTCTCGTTAAATTAACATTTTTTACAGGTAAAAAATTCCCTATCGCCATCACAAGACTTGTCAACTAGAATATCAGCTGTGTGAGGAATGTTGACATCACAAGACTTGTCAACTGTCATGTCCATTGTCTGAGGAATGTCAACATCACAAGACTTGTCAACTGGAATATCCACGGTGTGACGAATGTCATCACAAGACTTGTCAACTGGAATATCCACTGTGTGAGGAATGTCATCACAAGACTTGTCAACTGGAATATCACGAATGTACGATGTCATCACAAGACATTGTCAATGGACGGAATATCCACTTGTGTAGACGAATGTCATCACAAGACTTGTCAACTGGAATATCCACTGTGTGAGGAATGTCATCACAAGACTTGTCAACTGGAATATCCACTGTGTGAGGAATGTCATCACAAGACTTGTCAACTGGAATATCCACTGTGTGACGAATGTCATCACAAGACTTGTCAACTGTCATGTCCATTGTCTGAGGAATGTCAACATCACAAGACTTGTCAACTGGAATATCCACTGGTGTGACGAATGTCATCACAAGACTTGTCAACTGGAATATCCACTGTGTGAGGAATGTCATCACAAGACTTGTCAACTGGAATATCCACGGTGTGACGAATGTCATCACAAGACTTGTCAACTGGATCCACTGTGTTAGAATGTCTTCACAAGACTTGTCAACTGGAATATCCACTTTGATGAGGAATGTCACACAAGACTTGTCAACTGGAATATCACTGTGTGACCGAATGTCATCACTAAGACTTGTCAACTGGAATATCCACTGTGTGAGAATGATGAACAAATCACAGACTTGTCAACTGGAATATCCACGGAATGTGAGAATGTCATCACAAGACTTGTCAACTGGAATATCCACTGTGTGAGGAATGATGACATCACAAGACTTGTCAACTGGAATATCCATTGTCTGAGGAATGTCAATATCACAAGACTTGTCAGCTGGAATATCCACTGTCTGAGGAATGTCGCCATCACAAGACTTGTCAGCTGGAATATCCACTGTCTGAGGAATGTCGCCATCACAAGACTTGTCAACTGAAATATCCATTGTCTGAAGAATGTTGACATCACAAGACTTGTCAACTGGAATATCAGCTGTGTGAGGAAAGTTGACGTCACAATACTTGTCAACTGAAATATCCACTGTGTGAGGAATGTCGCTATCACAAGACTTGTCAACTGGAACATCCACTGTGTGAGGAATGTTGCCGTCACAAGACTTGTCAACTGGAATATCCATTGTCTGAGGAATGTTGCCATCACAAGTCTTGTCAACTGGAATATCCACTGTGTGAGGAATGATGACATCACAAGACTTATCAACTGAAATGTCCATTGTCTGAGGAATGTCAATATCACAAGACTTGTCAGCTGAAATATCCACTGTCTGAGGAATGTCGCCATCACAAGACTTGTCAATTGGAATATCCATTGTCTGAGGAATGTCGACATCACACAACTGAATATCCATTACTGGAGTAATGTCCTCATCACAAGACTTGTCAGCTGGAATATCCATCGTCTGAGGAATGTCGCCATCACAAGACTTGTCAGCTGGAATATCCACTGTCTGTGGAATGTTGAAGGTTTTGCGTTGGATAGTGGTATGTGGTGGGCACCCATTGGTTATATATAATGATGTGCAAGTATGGTAATGACTTAAACACGAAAACTTAACATTGAGTGTCAGCGGGCGCGGGGTGACGACGTCAAATCCATAGTATGGTGGTCCGGGGGATGCAATTATTTTAAAAGTGGTATACATCAAGTGATTACATAATTCTATAATACCTCATGTACAATTTGTGGCCTACAGTAGTATGATCCCCCAACTTGTTTTGCAATTGGTCCTATAACCGTCCAGCCAACTACACAACCAAACAAACTGTATTCACACTGCATTGCAGCGGGGTATACCTGGACATGGATGAAAACACTGTCTCATTACTTAAATCAATGATGAAGTTTTACTTCAGACAAGAAATTTCATTTTTCTGAAAAAGTTCAGACATACCTTAAACCATTCCTTTCTGATTAGAGTGAAACAAATCATCATTATGCAGGGTGGGAAATTAACGGTCGCCCAGGCACCCATGGTGACCAATATTTGACCTGGGCACCTAACTTCTGCCCATTAATACAATGTTAAATTGCAGATTTTTGGAATCTGGGCGACCAGTGAAGATAAAAGTACATGTATAAAGCCTTGAAAACAGAAAGAAGAATAGTTTTCAGTGCTCTGTAGCCTATTTCATCAACATTGCAAAGTATACTTTACTAGCAAAGTATACTTTGAGGGAGTAGTCATTTATTTTTCCTGAAATGCATTATTTCATATAGAACTAACAAATGCATATATTTCATGATTAAAAGTAAGCAGAATTATTATACTGAATTTATTACATTATCACAGCCAAATTGGCTGTGATAATGTAATAAATTCAGTATAATAAAAATTAATAAATTTATCATAAATTTGAAAATTTCTCCCTCAAAGTATACTTTGCTACTAAAGTGTACTTTGCAATGTTGGTGAAATAGGCCCCTGATTGTTTTAACTTAAAATAAACTTTTAACAGGATTATATATGTATCTTTCTTGATTTGGGATTATTTTCGAGATTTTTACAAGGTAAACACTATTTTTCCTATATTGCAAAGACATAAATTAATAAATTAGTAAGGTATGGTGAAACCAACTAGTTTGTACGAATGAGGAACACCAGTCAGTTACTTCCCCTTCTTTGGAATGGCTTTACCTTTATCTTTTAAATCTCCTTATTAATTTGGTAAACATGTTTTAGCATAAATGATGGTCTATCATTTTTCAATAAATATTTACCAGTCAATACCCACAAATTATAAAATACTTTATAAAAATGCGAGGTTTGTCTCTCTTTTTGCACACGACACACATTTATGTGGTCAATGGATGTGTGAAGTTTCATGAATGTAGGCCAAGGGGTATTCAAGTTACAGCTCAGACACAAAAGTCTATATAATGGTTGTATGATAAAAGCAGAGTAATGTAGTATACTAGACCACCTCATAGCAGACAGTACTAAAGGGTGATAATTTTCAGCCCACTGGTGTCCCTCGTTGATGAAAAAATATTCTGGAAAACAAAAACATGGGTCGAATTTTCATGTCACTATCTATCCCACACTCTGCCCAATTAATTTGAAAATTACATCATGCGGTTAAAAGCCTTGAATGTGGAATGACAAAATATTCAATCTGAGCAACTAGTTTTTACCTAGAAACCAATCAGTATAGAAACAAATGTATTAAAGTATACAGAAATGCTTATTCTGTGTATTTCATCGGACAATACATGTCTAATCCATTTTTATTACAGCATTTTAAACAGAAAACTCAACTCAAAATATGAAAGATACATATACAATAATTTTAACAGCATCAACTTTGTTACCTGTTTTGGTCTTTCTCTGTAAATAGATTTAAATTAATTTATCACTAGAGCAAGTGATCAGTAGCTCACATGTACAATAATTTTAACAGCACCAACTTTGTTACCTGTCTTGGCCTTTCTCTGGAAATAGATTTAAATGAATTTATCACTAGAGCAAGTGATCAGTAGCTCACATGTACGCCCTCCCCCCCCCCTCCCCCACCAAAACCATTAATGCATATTACCAATGGATGAACTATATTTGGTTGGTGAGGGAGTGGGGACGGAGTTGAGGTCTGCGATTTACTGAGTGTTCACTAGAGTTGGATGAGACTACTTCAATGTTTGACAGTGGCCCAACCTCGTCTGCATGACTTGATACACCGGTAGACACTGTTGTTTTTATTTAAAGGTTGTGTAAGGAAATTAAGAGGTTTATGTTTCTGAAATCCATACATATTTATACCCGCACTTTCGAAGAAAAGCGGGTATATTGTGATCGCCTCCGTCCGTAACCACGACCATGGCAACACCGATAGCAGTAGAAGCTTGAAACTTCACATGCTTACTCCTTAGGGTGACCGCATGTGCATGCACCAAAAAAAAAAAATTCACCTTCAAGGGCTCGGCAGGGGAGATAATTGTGTGAAAATGGGCGAAATCATAGAAATGCTTGTGACGCTATCTCCTCATTCGTTTATATACACACACCCTTTGTATGCTGTGTATTGTTTAATAGTAAGCCAAGGATATGCACAAAGCCAAAAAAAACTTTCCACGGCCCCTGGCTGCTGAACAGGGGAGATAATTGCGTTAAAAATAGCGTTAAAAATGCTAGTGACGCTATCTCCTCATTCGTTTATATACACACACCCTTTGTATGATAAAAAAATAGCGATAAAAATGCTTGTGACGCTATCTGCACCACTGCAACCAGAATATATTCTCATTTATCGCACCTTTCACAGTCAGCGTTTTATTGTCCAGCCCTCGGTGCGGGTATATGCAATGTCTCATCGCCAGTCTAGTTTAGATTGTCGAAACATTTTGTCCCTGAGAAATAAAATAGCCCAGATACATCATTAAAACACAAACAATCCTTGGCTAGTCACAAAAAAAAATGAACAGCCAATAGACTGATTGAATTATGGATGGATGGACTGATTTATTGGGTATTGGGTGTTTACCTCAGTTTAACAGCAAGGTCTATTACAGGTGGGTGACTGGGTAACGTTAATGAACAATTCCTGCTATCAAATATTACAGAGATGAAATCACCAAAATATCTGTGGGTGTACGTACCTCCCAAGGTAAATCCTGAATTCCATAATCGTACAGTAATTCTTCATCTTCTGTAATATCTTTAGCAGCAAACAAGCAAAGGTAAGGCCTTTTGTTGAACTCCAGTGTTTTCATCACACAGTTTTTATCTTTGCGCCCATGGTTTACCAGACGACCTAGCTTTGGCCCCACATCTAGTTCACTAGTAGCATCAATGCTAAAATGATAAATAGCGAGATGCAACTGTTAAAGGTTGGAGGGACGTGTTTTAAGGAGATTGTTGGGCAAGAAAAATACAATTACTCGCAAACTAGGCCGAAGAATTAGCACAATTACATATGCATACAAACATACTATTACCAGTTTTCTTTCATACCTATCTAGGTGGGTGATCAACAAATCTGTGGACTTTTGCTATATCTTGCTTATTCCTGGGAGGACCACCAATACTTTTTACACAGGCTAGCACATTTTAAAATTTATAACCACCGTTACAGTGGCATAATAATTTTGGTGGGAAAGCAACAGGATATTAATTATATTAGTGAACCTATGACAAAAACACAGAAATTGATGACATTTTATTGAGACTAATGAGAGACTTGACGATAATAATCAACTTAATATAATAAATGTGAATTTCTTTCGCCCAGTTTATACAATTATAACAATACATACCACCACCCTTTTTTCTTGTGTTGAAAGAAATATCGGAACACAGATGGCCCAATTTCTTCCCGTGCTTCCCCCTCTGCGTCTGTAATTAGTTCCCCGGGATATATCATCAAGAAATCGCCCCTTGTTCTCCTTACTGTTGTTCTAACACCACGACCTATCAAGCAGAACATAAGAATATCATTAAAACAATGTTATTACCCTATATGGCTCACCTGAGTACCATTGCCTTTTATTATATGACTGAATATTTCAGCCACTCTAATTGGCTGAAAGTTTAAAACACAGTCACATAGAGGTCTGCATTACCCATGTTCATCTTCGAAAGTGATATTCATGTAAACAAAGCGCTATATTGACCGCGCGAAGATCGTGCGAAATAGCGCGTGCCTATATTGACCTGCTAAGTGAGCATGTGTTTACTATTATCCAATCAGATTGAATAAGAAAATACCTTCATCAAAAGTAAATACCTTTTGGTGGTATATCCTGGATCACGAAATGTTTTAGATCCTCCCCGCTGTCTATGCACTCTTTTGCCACCTCCTCAGGCTTTCTTCTGTGTGACCTCATTACCTGAATATATAAATTACCATACATGTACAGGAGTATTCTCAAAATTCAAATACATTGTAGAAGTTTAAATGTTACATCTTAAACAGATCTTTATATATATAAGAAAATTTGGTCCTTCAATCAAGTATTCAAACATTCATTGACATCCGTACAGGGCTTGAACTGAAATGTTTTGCCTACTCACAATTTTGAAAGTTGCATGGGCCCATCAGGCGCACTGAGTTCACTCTGCGCCGATCAGCACATTAAATGTTTTCCCTCAGTTGAAACCAAAACATACACCTATTACATTTCCTGGCTTGAACTGGTAAAATTTAGACATCAACTTATGGGGACCTCATAAAATGTGGGTTAATGACCCCAGAAAATGTGAGATCACAGCAAAGTTTCTGCTGATGAAAAACAATGAAAATAAGATACATTTTATGACCACAAAGCATGATGAACCGTGGTGTAACTTGGGAAGAAAACAACTAGACTATGAAAAAGTTGATTGTCAATAAAAAATATTTTATTTTAAGATTTGAGATAACAATTATGGTTAAATAATAAAAACGCCTGTAATTGTGTTTAAGCAAACTGTTAAAAAAAAATTGTTTACAGTTTGCTTTTTTTAGGTAAAATAGGCTGGGAGAAACACTACTAGTAAACACAACAGTTTGCTGAACAAGAATTCCTCCACAGCAGTGGAGTCATGCCTGCCAACGCCTAGCCTGAATACCCGATTGTTACATTTAGTTCCAATTATGTGACCTTGACCTTGGACATAGGGACCCAGCAAGGTATGTGCCACTCCAGTATGTTCCGATATACAGTCGCCAAATATTATTGAAATCTATCATTATACCCCATGAAAATTGAAAATACAGATTAGCGGTAGACATATTATACCCCATAAAAATGATGTATACCCCACAAAAATGCTATATACCCCATTAAAATGCTATATACACCTCAACCTCTTTATAATGACCTTGAACTTGGCCATAGGGACCCAGTAAGGTATGTGCCACTCCAGTATGTTCAGATATACACTGTGGCCAAATAATATTGAAATCCATCAAGTGGCTGCGAATATATTAAACATAAATAGAGCTAAACGCATTAGCTAAACAAAAGTTCTGTTCTAAGTCCAATTCTGTGACCTTGACCTTGGCCGTAGGACCCCAGCAAAGTATGTACCACTCTAGCATGTTCAGATATACACTGTGGCCAAATATTATTGAAATCCATCAAGAGGCTGCAAAGGTATTAAACATAAATGGAGCTAAATGCATTAGCTAAACACAAGTTCTAAGTCCAATTCCATGACCTTGACCTTGGCCGTAGGGACCCAGCAAGGTATTTGCCACTCCAGTATGTTCAGATATTACGGAAGCCGATACGTGTCACCTAGAATTGTTTTATTTGTCGTTATAACGACTTAGCTATGTCGTTATAACGACTTACTGTGTAGTTATAACGACTTAACAATGTTGTCATAACGACTTACTATGTCGCTATAACAACTTGCTATATCGTTGTAACGACTTACGATGTCGTTATAACAACTTAACTATGTCATTATAACGACTTAGCTATGTCGTTATAACGACTTAGCTATGTTGTCATATCGACTAAGTATGTTGTTATAACGACTTAACGATGTCGTAATAATCGTTATTACGACTTACTATGTCGTTATAACAACTTGCTATATCGTTATAACGACTTAGCTATGCCGTTATAACGACTTACTTTGTCGTTATAACGACTTACCTATGTCGTTATAACGACTTAACTATGTCGTTATAACGACTTTGCTATGTTTATATGCCGTACCTCTATTTTCAGAATGCCGTCAGGAGATGAAGTTTAGTAAGTCGTTATAACGACATAGCAAGTCGTTATAACGACATAGCCAAGTCGTTATAACGACATAGCAAGTCGTTATAACGACATAGCCAAGTCGTTATAACGACATAGCAAGTCGTAATAACGACATAGCCAAGTCGTTATAACGACATAGTAAGTCGTTATAACGTCATAGCCAAGTCGTTATAACGACATAGTAAGTCGATATAACGACATAGCTAAGTCGTTATAACGACATATAAAACAATTCTAGGTGACACGTATCGGCTTCCGTAAGATATACACTGTGGCCAAATATTATCAAAATCCATCAAGAGGTTGCAAGGGTATTAAACATAAATGAAGCTAAATGCAAATGCTAAACGCAAGTTCCAAAAGTCCAATTCCGTGACCTTGACCTTGGACAATGGGTCGTGGATTTCACACAGAATAATTAAGAACCATCTGAGGAATGCATATGTGAAATATCAAGAAGTTGTGTGAAAGGAAACGGTATAATGAATTATGTTTTCGGATGACGACACCACCGATGACGACAAGGACGGTAAAAGAGACGACCATAGTCGCGCTTCTGCTAAAGCAAAAGGGTCACTGTTTTGTGACTTATATTGGATAATGCCATATAATACATACTGTTTTGATGACAACATGGCGAAAGTCAACAGAAACACCCAGAAAGTCAAACTTCCCTAAGATACATTTTGTAGTTGGGACATTCATGGGCACAGAGGTGCCAAACAAATATACTTTACTTTTTTCAAAGCACACATTTGGTCTGCCACCAGTCTGAACGTCCTGTTTGAAAAAATCCAAATGACAACAGTTTGTGAAAATACTAAATTATATATACCCCTTAAAATACAGACTGTATATATACCCCTTAAATATCTATATACCATTACAAGAAAGTATTGCTGTATCAGATTTTTAAAATATAGTACGTTGTGGTCTTGTTACAGACGAAATGAACATTTTATAATTATACATGTACCCCATAAAAATTGAAAATACATATTAGCGGTAGACAATCATATACCCCATAAAAATGATGTATACCCCACAAAAATGCTATATACCCCATTAAAATGCTATATACACCTCAACCTCTTTATAATGACCTTGACCTTGGACATAGGGACCCAGCAAGATATGTCCACTCCAGTATGTTCAGATATACACTGTGGCCAAATATTATTGAAATCCATCGAGAGGCTGCAATGATATTAAACATAAATGGAGCTAAACGCAAGTTCTAAGTCCAATTCCGTGACCTTGACCTTGGCTGTAGGACCCCAGCAAAGTTTGTATCACTCTAGCATGTTCAGATATACACTGTGGCCAAATATTATTGAAATCCATCGAGAGGCTGCAAAGATATTAAACATAAATGGAGTTAAACGCATTAGCTAAACGCAAGTTCTAAGTCCAATTCCGTGACCTTGACCTTGGCCGTAGGAACCCAGCAAAGCATGTACCACTCCAGTATGTTCAGATATACACTGTGGCCAAATATCATTGAAATCCATCAAGAGGTTGCAAAGTTATTAAACATAAAAGGAGCTATACACAAGTTCCAAAAGTCCAATTCTGTGACCTTGACCTTGGACAATGGGTCATGGATTTCACACAGAATGAGTAAGAACCGTCTGAGGAATGCATATGTGAAATATGAAGAAGTTGTGTGAAAGGAAACAGTATAACGAATTATGAATTATGGACGACGACGCCACCGATGATGTGGACGACGGGACGGAAAAAGTGACGTCGGACCGTAGTCGCACTTCTGCTAAAGCAGGCGTGACAAAAAGGGGCACCGTTTTGTGACCTATATTGGAATGCCATATAATACTGTTTTGAAGACAACATGGCGAAAGTCAACCGAAACACCCAGAAAGTCAAACTTCCCTAAGATACATTTTGTAGTTGGGACATTCATGGGCACAGAGGTGCCAAACAAATATATTTTATTTTTTTTCAAAGCACACATTTGGTCTGCCATCAGTCTGAACTTCCTGTTTGAAAAAATCCAAATGACAACAGTTTGTGAAAATACCAAATTATATATACCCCTTAAATAGTCCATTGTCTGAGGTAGGTTCCGTGTCCATTTTTATGTCCCCTAAATGTCTCATTGGATTCGTGTAGGGGACCATCTCAGATGCAAGAAAACCGAGGGTGATGGTCTTGAATCATGGTCCTTTTCCTGGAATCCAAGATGGCGTCCAAAATGGCCGCCACTCTGATGTGTTGCCTTTCTAAAAATTGTAACTATTATAATAGCAGGTAAAATGTTGTTTTTTTTGGCCATTTATATCAAGTGAATATTATATTTTCCAGCAAAAATATAATATAGCATGTAAAAAACAACAAAAGGTAAAAAAAATAGTTTATTTTATGAAAAAATGCTGATTTTTTTGCCAAATTACAGTTCGTTTCTCATGATAAAATTTTTTAACATTTTTTTTATGAAAGCTGAATCATTTACATTTTTAGTAAGTGCAGATTTTTTTGATTTTTTCATAAAATGACGACGTGAAAAATAAATTAAGCAACATGGGTGGGTGGAGTAAGCCATATCACAACACACATATATAGGTCAATCTTTCGGTTTTCTTTGACTGTTCCTCTAATTTAATATATTATGCGAATGGACATTTCAGTCCATGTGATATAGAGGAAATTGAAATACAATTTGTGCTTATGCTGTTAATGTAAATCCAAGATGGCCGCCAAATATACCATATTTCAGGCGAATATGCACATCCATAGTCCAGTTTCTTGCATAGGACCAGATTCCATCTTAGATCTCCCAAATTTCTCACTGGATTCAAATAGGAGACCATTGGAGATATTTTAAAATCGATGGTGATCATTCTGAATCATGGTCATTTTCCCGGAATTCAAGATGGCGTCCAAAATGGCACCATAATATGTTCTTATTATAAAAATATCATAGATTCATGTAAAATTTTGATTTTTAATATCAAGCGAATGTTATATTTATCAGTAAAGGTACATTTCGGCATACAAAACCAAGATGTAAATTCCAAGATGGCCGCCAAACGATGATAATTCACACAAATGTGCCTATTGTTAGTTGTGCAGTTAAACAATATTTTATTTTGTTGTATTCATGTAAGTCATGTCATGTAAATATATACTGAACGACTTTAGAAACGCAACACCTACGCATTTGTATTAATATTTTTTTTCATAAGTGAATGTAATGAGCTGATTTTTTCGGAGAATGCACCTCGAACAATTGCCAACAGTTGGCCATAGATTAACGCATGCTCGACGTTATTTGCAGTTTTACGCCAGCGGAATATCACATAGGGTCGTTTTTTTATGAGAATTTGTACTATTCATTCATGGAAAATGAAGATAACTTTACAATCTGATATTGCGGGACAGTCAAATCGATTCAGACATTACACTTTTACGAACGAAATCGCGAAAATCGCAACGGTGACGTTACGTAATTTTTTTTCTTACACATGACAAAGAGTAGAAACGACTCTTTTTCCACAAACATTGAAGCGGGGAACGCAATTTATAAAGAGCCAGTTGACTTTTTCTTGCCGCCTTAATGATGATTCTAGACATGCAGCTATCGACTGAATGTGGTTTTCTTAAAAAAAATCGTCGGTTGTACGGTTCTGACGTTGACGTCAGCGATATTGTAAACGACGTTAACGTATGAAAATATTCTAAAGCAAGTGTCGTCTTTAGTCTTGAATGATCCCATGCACTCTTGTGGAAGTGTAGTGCCATCAGCTGAAGTCAGCGTACTGTTGAAACGCAGTGGGTAGTGAGCCGAATGTTTCGTAGCGTAAACTGAGCTGTAAGAATCATGTCGAAATTTCCAAAAAGGGCCGGTATATGTTGGAATGGGACCATACTTGACAATTCCCCATAAAAATGGATAGCCGCGATAGCGATAATGGATTTGTGTACATTTTTAACAGGGTGAAATTTGTGGTTTCTAAAATAAATGATACTAAACATTTTGTGCACGTGCTGCACGTGCAATTTATTGGATGAGTCCGCTGTCGTAAAAATCAGTGTATATGTTAGCGAATGGAATATAATGAATATGTATGTCATAAACATGCTGACTGATCAGTACTTTTGAAAATATAGAACGAAATGAGTGTGGCGTTTCTAAAGTCGTTCAGTATACAATGTAATCTAATATTATGTACATTGATAGTGAATGTGGATTAGAAAACACGCTTCAGAAAACTTATATGAATTGTCCTTAGTTGTTTCTTCTGAGACAGGCCTTCAATCCATTTTATATATCTTAAATAACGCACTGGATTGATGAAGCGGACCATCTGATATGCAAGAATATCAATGATGACTATTTTGAAGCACGGTCATCTTCATGGATGTCTGTGTGTTTGGTTTTAAAGGCATATGCAGTGCTGTCATCTAACACCCGGTCAATGGGTTCAGTACTACACCCGTTTATTACCAATAGTACATACAATGGGCCTGTACAAATGGGGGAAAATCACCAAATCAACAACACATACATATTCAGGCCTGACATCAGAATAATTATAATCTGATGCAAGGACCTCGCCACACCAGATCACTTAGCCCTCTCCCTAAAGCAGTGACGTTCACATCCACCAATACTGATTTTACTACTTATAAAATCGGCAATAAGCAAATTCAGCTCCCAGGTAACAGCCAAACCAAAAGCGAAAACGTTAACTGGAGACAAAACCAGATACACCATGGTCCCTATACCGATGAAACCTCTTATATAGACGTCTACTGTCTATATACACGTTATTCCATGCAATACGTAATATTATGTAGGCTGTAAAAAGTACTATAATAAAATATACAAGTGTGCATACATGTACATGTAGCTCTTGTGATGCCAGTCACATTTAACAACCAGCACACATATCGATGGCGCACGTATACATGTATTTCGAATAGTGTGTCAACTGCGTCAAAGTGAGTAGTGTTTGGAAGAAAATGTATTGTCATAAAAACCGCAATATGTATGTAATTATCATCGCATTACAGTGTATGGCAACAACGCCACACAATTCCCGCGATTAAATTAATAACGCCCATCTGCATATGCCCTTGTATCGAAGTACAAGCCCAATACATTTGTTGATAGCGTATTTCTGTGATTATGAGGGAACGACATATGCGCATGCTACCTCAGTCATATACAAGTGAACAATGCGTGCCTCATTGCAAAATGCGCAATTGTTATTACATATATATATATATTAAAACTAGCAGCCATATTATATATTAGCCAATGGTAGATCTTCATATTTTGTGTGAAATCTACCAATGCGGATGTGGTTAGTGAAATTGAGCTGAAACAGCAAATATATTGCTTTCCATTTGTGACGAAACATGTCTATATAACTGAATATGTCAATATATATTCCCATATATTCAGCAAACTGATACATCGACACAATGCCAATGTAGGTTGTAAATAATTCACAATCTTTAATTTCTTTTTAAATAATATGGATTCACTCATAAACAACTTCTGCACCAGAAATAAACATAGTACATGTACATGCATAGCCAAGCAATAAGTTGGTTTTGCATACCATGCCAATTTTCTAACGCATTCAGCATACATGTACATTGAACATTCCACGGTCTAGGAAAGTATTACACATGCCCTCCAAAATTACTTGCACATATTTGTAGGAAATGTACGACATGTGCATAGCTAATGAATAAGTAGATACTAGATACCATTGTGTGACTTGTTTCCATTGCCAATAAACATATTACGTTTTCCGAAAATAAATGACTGTATATATTTTCAATGTTTATTTAAGAAATTTAAAAAGAAACTGCCTACAAACTACATCAATAAACTTTAATTCAGATATACAGTAAAATTAATCTGCATGTTCACTGCAAATATATACATGCATAGATTTTCCTGCAACCTACAACTACTAGTATGCACATCAAGATCAAGGCTGTATTTGCAATGTCATGCAGTTATGCCCTTCGACACCATAATCCTACGACGTAAAACACATACAAATACATCTATATATCTAACTTTTGGAGGCATATACATAATAGTTGGTGTAACAAATATGCTATTATTGTTTTCCACGGATAATGAGGTGTGAGGATGCCACATTTGAGGCTATAATTTACCTTGGCTGCATTTTGGTTCCGTATGACATCAGAAGGCAATATACCATATTACCCAGGAGAAACACCACACCTTATATTTATAGTGATGCAAAGAACCATAGTATGTGTGTAAAATGTTGTAGCATATTGAATTTACTTTATTGATTAACATATTCTCGAACAAACATGAAACTACATGTAAGTTGTAGCACCAATGCATGCTGAATACAATGAACTGTAATGTGTTGGTTGTCAGTGTGAATACTTTGAGCAAGATTAATATCAGTATTTTACTTTGCTCATATAATGTACAAGGCACATAGTGTCGAATATACCATTTCCTTAATGTAAACGATCATAAAATATGACACTTTAAAAGCAATATGTCACTGCAGTGTCAACCACTTTGGATGTCATCTTAAAATCCAGGAAGATGGCCATGCTTCGAAATGGCCGTCCTTGATATTAGTTCATCTCAGATGGTCTCCTTCATCAATCCAGTGAGATATTTAGGAGACATATAAGGGATTGTGGCCTATCCCAGAAGAAACAACTAAGAAAAATTCATATAAGTTTTCTGAAGTTTCTTTTCTAATCCATATTCACTACTCAAGATGCTGTTGACAACCTACATGTATTAGAAATACATGTATATGTGGGCCATCGGTATTTGTGTTGGTTGTTAAATGTGACTGGCATCGAAAGAGCTATGCACAATTTTATATTTTATTATATTACTTTTAACAGCCTACATACACTACTATTACATATCGCATGGAACAAATTGTATATATACCGTAGACGTCTATATTAGAGGGTCCCCCTTATAAGCACCATGATTTATCTGGTTTAGCCCCCAGTTAACATTATCCTCTTTGGCTTGGCTGTTACCTGGGAGGTAAATTTGGTTATTGCCGATTTCATAAGTAGTAAGATCAGTATTGATAGTGTCACCCGGTGGAGGTGAACTGTATTGCCTTAGGGAGAGGGCTAAGTGATCTGGTGTGACGAGGACCTTATAATTATTCCGATATCAGGGCTGAATATGTATGTGTTGTTGATTTTGGGGATTTTCCCCCATTTATACAGGCCCATTGTTTGTACTATTGGTAATAAGCGGATATAGTACTGAACCCATTGACCGGGCCTTAAATGACAGTACTCTATAGGCCGCTAAAACCAAAGACACAGACACAAACACTGCTCGGCCACTTTAGATGACATTGAAATCCAGTAAGATGACCATGCTTCAAATAAGCCATCCTTGATATTCTTGCATCTCAGATGGTCCCCTTCATAAATCCAGTGAGTTATGTGAGAGATATAAAATGGATTGTGGGCCTATCCCCAAAAAAAAACATTTAGGAACAATTCATGAAAGTTTTCTGAAGCTTGTTTTCTAAGCCACATTCACTATCAATGTACATAATATTACATTATATTGTATATTTACATGACATTACTTACATGAATACAACAAAATAAAATAGTGTTTAACTGAACAACTAACAATGGGCACATTTGGGTGAATTAGCATCGTTTGGTGGCCATCTTGGAATTTACATCTTGGTTTTGTATGCTGAAATGTACCTTTACTGATAAATATAACATTCGCTTGATATTAAAAATCAAAATTTCACATGAATCTATAATATTGTTATAATAAGAACATATTATGTAGCCATTTTGGACGCCATCTTGAATTCCGGGAAAATGACCACGATTCAGAATGATCACCATCGATTTTAAAATATCTCCAATGGTCTCCTATTTGAATCCAGTGAGAAATTTGGGAGATGGAAGATGGAATCTGGTCCTATGCAATAAACTTGACTATGGATGTGCATATTCGCCTGAAATATGGTATATTTGGCGGCCATCTTGGATTTACATTAATAGCATAAGCACAAATTGTATTTCAATTTCCTCTATATCACATGGACTGAAATGTCCATTCGCATAATATATTAAATTAGAGGAACAGTCAAATAAAACCGAAAGATTGACCTGTATATGCGTGTTGTGATAAGGCTTACCCCACCCACCCATGTTGCTTAATTTATTTTTCACGTCGTCATTTTAAGAAAAAATCAAAAAAGTCTGCACTTACTAAAAATTTAAATGATTCAGCTTTCATAAAAAAATGTTAAAAATTTTTATCATGAAAAACGAACTGTAATTTTGCAAAAAAATAATTTTTTAAATAAAAAAATAATATTTTTCATAAAATAAACTATTTTTTTACCTTTTGTTGTTTTTTTACATGCTATATTATATTTTTCCTGGAAAATATAATATTCACTTGATATAAATGGCCAAAAAAAATAACATTTTACCTGCTATTATAATAGTTACAATTTTTAGAAAGGCAACACATCAGAGTGGCGGCCATTTTTGACGCCATCTTGGATTCCAGGAAAAGGACCATGATTCAAGACCATCACCCTCGGTTTTCTTGCATCTGAGATGGTCCCCTACACGAATCCAATGAGACATTTAGGGGACATAAAAATGGACACGGAACCTACCTCAGACAATGGACTATAAAATACAGATTGTATATACACCATGAATATCTATATACCATTATCTGATACAGCAACACTTTCTTGTATGCCATACAAGAAAGTGTTGCTGTATCAGATTTTTTAATTATAGTACTTTGTGGTCTTGCTAAAGACGAAATGATGATGATGATGATGGATTGGGAGTTTTACGGCCCAGCAACTTGTATGTTAAGTCATTTAGAGCCGGTGGAGCATGATTATGAATTGATGTCTGTGCAATGGGGCAGTGGTTGGACGTGAGAACATCTCCGCTCGCTGCGGGGATCGAACTCACGGCCTTTGGTACGAGAGGTCGACATCCGAACCTCTCGACCACCGCTGCTCCCCAGACGAAATGAACATTATATAATTATACCCCATAAAAATTGAAAATGCAGATTAGCGGTAGACACATACCCCATAAAAATGATATATACCCCACAAAAATGCTATATACCCCATTAAAATGCTATATACATCTCACCCTCTTTATAATGACCTTGACCTTGGCCATAGGGACCCAGCCAGGTATTTGCCACTCCACTCAACATGTATCATGTTCAGATATACACTGGCAAAATATTATTGAAATCCATCAAGATATTGCAAAGTTATTAAAGAGATACTCCTACAGATAACACAATAATCCTTGCATACACAGAAATTGGATTAACTGTCTTCGTTCAATAAATATACTTATTTCCTATGGCTATGACAATCACAACTCCGAGAAATATGGTGGAATATGTGATTTTCGGAGGCAGTTTTCAAAAGCGTTTTGGTGGTTTCCAAACCTCTGTACAACACGATTGTTTAATTACGCCGCAACACCGCTGTGATTTTTTTTCATTCAACAGTGTTACAAAATAAAAAATTCGCGATTTCTACAAGTATAAATGACGTGACGTGTATATGCCCAGTCAAATGTCGATAAATGTCGTATGACTCACTTGAAAAACGTGATAAAAGGCATGTGACATGCGAATCGAAACCCCGCGAAATTTGGAAGCCACCAAAAGCGATACGTATCGCTTTTGAAAAATACTTCCGAAAAGCACACATTCCACCATATTTCTGGGGGTTGTATGATTCATAGCCATAGGAAGTAAGTATATTTATTGAACGAAGACAGTTGATCTAATGTCTGTGTATGCAAGGATTATGGTGTTATCTGTAGGAGTATCACTTTAAACATAAATGAAGCTAAATACATTTGCTAAACACGAATGCTAAATGCAAGTTCTTAGTCCAATTATGTGACCTTGACCTTGCCCGTAGAGACCCAGCAACACATGTGTCACTCCAGTATGCTCAGATATACACTGTGGCCAAATATTATTGAAATCCATCAAGAGACTGCTAAGTTATTAAACATAAATGGAGCTAAATGCAAATGCTAAACGCATATTTGAAAAGTCCAATTCCATGACCTTGACCTTGGACAATGGGTCGTGGATTTCACACATACACCACCGACGACGCGGACGACGACAAGGACGGAAAAAGTGACGACCATAGTCGCGCTTCTGCTAAAGCAAATTGTATATACCCCATAAATATCTATATACTAGGGATGGGTATTATTGGAATTTCCGTATCGCGATATATTATAATACGGCCAGTGTATCGCGATACGTATTATATTATTGTCAACCACATTGCGGCATTACAGTTATATAAAGTACTCTATAAATAAAGTAAAAGTCTGAGACAAAAAATTCCTGTTTATCATGCCAGTCTGGAATGGGCTATATCTATTAGTATGGCACTTGAGGAGTTGATTACACAATCTTGGCACTCCAATATACAGAAAGGAGGTTAACAATGGCAAAGTTAAAATGCAGCATTTTTGTCAAAAATATTTTTTTTCGGCTTCAAACAGGGAGGTGCAAGTCTCGGGTCAATTAGATAAAAAGATGCGCATGGAGTTTAATGATTACACTTCGCATTCAATATACAGAAAATTTTGAAAAATGGCTAAGGTAAAAGGGCAATATTTTTGTAAAAAAAATATTTTTTTCGGAATCAAGAAAGGAGATGCACATCTCAATATGAGTAGAAAATATCAGTGAAGTTTCAGGTCGAGTTGATTACACAGACTTGGCACTCCAATACACAAAAAGGTATGAACAATGGATAAGCTAAAAATACGATATTTTTGTCAAAAATATTTTTTTTCGGCTTCAAAGTGGAGTCAAAAATGGAGTTACAAATCTTCAATATGAGTATAATGCATCTGTGAAGTTTCAGGTCGATCGGGTAGTAGCTGTGGGAGATGGTTCCTGCAGATTTTGCTAATAACATAATTGTATTGTTGACTGAACAAGCCAACTGCTATTCATTTTGACCGAGGTGGAATAAATTGGCCGACCGTCATTTGTACAATAATTGCCTAATTGATGAAGTGGTGACAAATTATCGGACAATTGACGAAACCTCCAAGTGTCTCTAATCACTCTACATAACATTATATTGATTAATTAACGAAACCTCCTCCGACATTCGAAAGGGACAAACATCGACACGGCCGAGTCAACGGACTTTAGCATGCGTTCGATACAAATTAATTTTGTCTATAACGGGGAACCAGTTTAATTGCGTCACATTCTACTAATTTTGAAACCACGCGATTGGGTGATATTTTTGTTTCACTATAACCGGGTCATTTATACATGTATTTAGAACATGGATTTCCACAAGTTGAATTGTCAAACTGAAAATATTTTTTTTTCCGTTCGCCAACCGGGTGAATCCGCTTGCAAGTTATTGCTGCCCGACTGAATATTTAGTCACCACGGACGAACGGGCGCCCGCGAAGCTGCACCACTGGTCAATCGCCATATTGCACAATCGTGGTAATGGATAAACAGTAGTAAAACACTTGAATGGAGAAAGTTATCACCGGTTTTCCAAGTATGTAGGAGAAGCATATCATAATACAGATTAGCGGTAGACATATACCCCATAAAAATGATGTATACCCCACAAAAATGCAATATACCCCATTAAAATGCTATATACACCTCAACCTCTTTATAATGACCTTGACCTTAGCCATAGGGACCCAGCAAGGTATGTGCCACTCCAGTATGTTCAGATATACACTGTGGCCAAATATTATTGAAATCCATCAAGAGGCTGCAAAGATATTACCGTAAACATAAATGGAGCTTTTTTTTAGAAACGCATTAGCTAAACGCAGATGTCCATGAAGAATGTTCACTGGACCACCGGTATCACCTACCATTGTTAGAATAGCTAGATTTTACCCAGTCACAATTGAGAATTGCTCATCTTGAACACTCAGTGTTGAGGACAATCAGATTACAATATTATTTCAAAGTTACATGCAGCAATTAATATATAATGGGACATTAACAACACTGATGAAAATACCTTTTACTGTAGATCATTATTCCATCTTAAAAATACAACATTCCATCTGTTGTAAACATATAATATTATTACACACATAGCTATAAGTGACAACAATATTAAGCTCAAGATACAAAAATGCAGCTGCCAAAATACAGTTGAATCCATGCTTTGTTTCAAAATGGCTGTCACACCATTTCCTGTTTATATATTAATACCCCATTAAATAGCACAATGAAAATACAGTTGGGCAAAGTAAAAAACAAGAAGGCTGCCTTCGACATGCATCGATCCCCTTGTAACAATGCTTAATTTCTATGCCTGTCATTTTCAGAGACCTTGGCCTTTATAGAGAAGAAACAGGGGCCCTAATTATCCGCACCAGTTAACTTTCACCCGAGGTGTTTGTTGACACACATCGGAACCCTTTTGAAGATTTAATTACCAACAGACACCCGCGTGCCAATCATACTATTATTAGTGGGGTAAGGGTTTTTCTAAAAGTTTACAGAAATACTGCTTGTTATATATCATTTTAAAGCTACTTTCATTTGCAATACAATGGTGCTTATTTCATCAAGATATCTTTAAAAAGAAATAAGATATGTTGCTTTGAATATTTGTCAAATGGCCGTCTTTCTGCGAAATTCTGGCCAAAAAAATGGCGATATTGTGCCATACCACTAGCACAGAAAGCGGTCAGTTTTATAAATATTTTAGGTCTTTATGTCTGGATAAGAGTACAACAATGCTTACTAGATGAAACAATTCCCAATCTACACCAGTATCTTCAGGTCCTCCCTCTCAAGGTCCGTCGGGAGATGTTTCAAAGTGTAGACCGCAGGATCGTCGTCATACACAACATTGAACCAGTCTCTGAACCACGAACCTGCAACACACAGTAAAGATAAATATTTGATATGCAAAGCCACAAAGGCCAGGGTTTTCAACGACAAGAGGTATGTAATTTGCAAACAGAAGAATGTTCGAGTTTTTGTGGACGCCGCCCGTCTGTGGACGCCGACTGTGGACGTCGCCCGGCTTTGCCAATCCAATAGCCACGAGATGGCAGCGGACAGCATGTCGTACCTCGCGAGGCATTGATATTAATACCCGGTACTACTTGATCACCTTCGGTGCTCCTGGCAGGTGCTCATAGGAGCACATTCGGCAAAAAACTATGACGCAAATCCGGAAACACGCACGCCAAATTGCCGACAAATTATTTAACTGCCAAGATAAATGATGATTTTTTATAAACCATATTGTTATGGAAACTCTGTGATCAATTTATGTCTACACTGGCTCTCATAAGCACATTTGGACACTATTGCACAGTGTGGCAAACAGCACAGTCGCTGATGAGATTGCGCAGATGCGCATGCTGATCTGAGGCTATGCTGGTCGCAAACAGTGGTCGCAAACAGTGTATAACATGATGAGACTACTCGTTACAAGCTATCTCATCTGCATATGCACTGTCTGCGAATAGTGAGGTATATGTGGCCGTGACTGGAGAAATGGGGTTTATGATACTTTTTAGATGGTGCTTATGGGATTTGTGACCATGCTAGCTCTTGGTCTGCTAGAATTATAATGTTCGTTAGAATCATGGTGGATGTTTCACAGACTGAATTTCATCTTTCTCTTTGTCCTTAACAACTGCCCGTTGAACTAATGATTTCAAATTTGCTGTTAATTCTTCTACAGTTAGATTTTTTCTAGATTTTTTTCCCTGTACACTTTTGGTGATATTAAATTCAGTTCTGTTCTCAGGTATTTGGGATAGTACCTCCTTTCGAAATTTTAATTGTGCTTTTAAAGCTTCACATTTCTGTTTCGTAGTTTCATAAGACGCCAGCATTTGGTCTACCTCTCCTTTCGATTGCCAGAGTCCATGGAAAACTATATCGTGTGTATAGCTTTCCTGTTTCCTGATCTTTTCTCTCTGTGCTTGTTCTCTCTTTTGTATCTTCTCCTGCATCTTCAGTCTTCTCTGTTCTTCGATATTGTTAATTCGTTCCTTAAATTTTCTGCGCATTCCTGGGACCTGTCTTGATGCCTTCTTAATTATGGTTTCTCGTTCACATATCTCCTTGGACTCGAGCCATACCAGTGTCTTGTTGTCTGCGAACATTATGCTGGCTTCAGCTGCCAGAGTAGAGAGATTTGGCTTTGTTCTCATCATCTGGCCCAAATACGCTCTCAGCAAAACAGGATGTTTTGGATGCTGTCGTTCCTTTAATTTGGTTCGTTGTTAACTTTCCACTTGGCAAGTGATCTACATATAGTCGTCTGGCCAATTTTGCCAAAGCCGAGAGAATAACTTCCAAGTATGTTTGGACTGTCTGGTCATATGGCTCCGGTTGTATTAGACTTTCGAGGAACTGGTCTCTAACAACACGGTTGTCGAATATTAGTTGTCCTGTCATAAACCCATCCACGTTTTGAGCAGCGTCTTCAAAGTAATTGACAAGCTGGTGATATTTCATATTCATGTCAAGTATCGAGACATTTTTGTCCTCTAGGACAGACCAGAGAGGTCCTGTTACAAACTTACTTACCAATCCAAGTGCTTTCACTCCGGCAATGTACTCTGGGACTTTCAGATCATGTAACACTGATTTCAACAATCTGTTTTCAGCTCCATAGGCATCTAGAAATTCCACCATTTTCTCATGCAGGAAAAACACTGAACATCGTCCATTGCTGAATAAGATATTGAATCTTGTACCTCTATATGATTTCAGCGGTACTGATCTTAAATTCTTTTCTGACAAGAAACCTGATAGGAATGTTTTAAAATGTCATTGACACCCACTTTTCTCGTCTCCGCCGCTGCCTTCACCAAATGCTTTCGATGCAGTCCGTACTAGTCTGCAGCTACCTGTTCAGTGTTTGTTCTGAAAGATGTGTCACTAATTGGTGGATCATCATTGAATATTTCCTTGTCAACTTCGCAAAGACATTTTTGACTTGTTTCCGCATAATTAACTAAGGCATGTAGCCCACAAAAGAAGTTGTTCAAATTCTCCAGAGATGATTTTTCTTCTTCAGTAAAGTTGTCATAATTATGATATGTTAAGGGAAGGACTTCTTTCCTGTATGTTTCTAACAAGTTATTAAACTTCATTTCCATCGCAGCCCTGTCTGACATTGTGGCAGATATATGGGAAACTATGTCACTGGACACCTTACTGTTTTCTGCAACATTATCAAGGTCTGATAGAATTTCCTTAAACACATTGAGTGTATTCTCTGAGGATTTTGTTTCGATTTCCCTGAGACCTAAAACCCATAGTTGTCCGGATGAATCTGAAGCCTCATACCCCATGTACTTTGTGCAAAAACTTTGATGTTTCATCTGTTAACAGACAGGTATTTTCCTCTTCAGAGAAGACTTCAGCTAGTTGTTTCTGTGCTAGACATAATCGTTGAAGGTTCATATTCAATACTGTCGGCTTAGACGGTAGTTTATTTGCTGAACAGTCCACTAATTTCAGTACTGATTGAACAACATCACCCACTTTTGAAGCACTCACATTGTGTTTTAATAGTTCATATACACAATTTTTAAAACTGGATGTGTACCGTTTACTTTGTTCATCAAAAATGTTAAGAACACTATTCTCCACAGTGTTATCATCAACCAAACCCATTACATATTCCAACTGATCCGTTAAATATGCATTATCATTATCTTTCTCCGCAAGCTGCTTTTCTAACTGTTTCACACGGTCTTTGTTTGCCTTACAACATTCTCCAGACACATTTGCCTCCAGTTTTTGAACTTTTTTCAGTGTGTAATTTTCTCGTGCTTTTGTTCGTTTCAGTTTTAACTGAGTAGAAGCTAATTTGGAACTGGATAATGATAAAGATTTCTCTTTTTCTTGCACTATTGCATGGGAATCTGCTAACTCGGCATCCTTTTCTATTAATATGTTCTCAGAATCTACAAGTTTTTCTGTTAGTTGTTGTGTTTTAAGTTTTTCATTTACAAGAGAACTTTGCACGTCTAATTGTTCATCACTTATAACACGAGGCACTCGTTTTTCATGATGAGCTTCTGGAAGCCTACATTTCTCCTTTTGAACGATGTTTACTCTTTTCTAATTGTTTCACACGCTTAAGAAAGGCACCAAACGATTTAACATATGCATCGTGTGTTGGTTGACAGTCAGAATTGCTTGGGGCATGTGTTTTCATAAACTCAATAGCACTTTGTCATTGTCTTTGTAATGGGTTAGTAGCGTGTTATTATCCATGCTGTTTGTTGCTGCATGCACTATTCACTATCCTGAAATGGGTGAGAAAGACTGTGCAGAATGGAATACTAGAAGCATGCAAGGTGAATATTAACTATGAAAATATGTCATGAAATGTGGCTGTGACTGGAGAAATGGGGCTTATGGGTCGCATAGCCCATAAGACCCATTTCTCCAGTCACAGCCACAAATTTCATTAGAATTGTGTCGCTACGACACAATTCTAATGAAAATCCATGACGTATTTGGCTGTTATATTTACCGCTAACGTGCACAGAGTTAACAGAGCGGACACCATTTGACCTCCCCAAGTTTGACCTTGAACCGACGTGGCACTATGATTACACACACATAATTATTAACATTTTCAACCCAAATGATTTTCTGACCACTCCATTAATACCAATCGGGTGTTTTTCTTTTAAAAATATGAAAATTACTTGCAAACAGTGTCAATCCTGATGAGATGGGTCATTACGAGCCGGCTCATCTGGATTTACAATGTGTTCAAACATTGGAAAAGAGGTGGTGTTGAAAGTGTTCAGCTAAAATTAGCACTAGGGTTAGACAGAAATAGCTAGCATGGTTAGGATACTACTGAAAAGCATACAACAGATGGTTACATAAGGAAGCAAAGCAGAGGGGAAACATCCAATGGAGACCACATGATGTTACATGTACTTACTGAGCTTGAGCTGTCGGTGCTGAAGTCGGTAGGTAGGAGATATCGCGGCAGGTACCGCCTACACCCACACGATCGGCACCGATGCCGTCTCACCTCGTCACTACTTGACTGAAAAACAATTCAGCTATGCCAACATAATAATATAACTACTATAATTGCTTTTGGAATCATAAATGCTGCAGTCTCAATAGGATCAACACATTAAAATTACTCATTTTCATTTTAAAAGGCATCTTAGTTTGGAGAACACGGATGCCCCACCCACCTTGTCAGAAGGTCATATCTTTGAAAGTGAGTGGGTTGTGCTGGCCATCTCCCAATTATGAAGTTGTCCAAGTATGGTGGCTGTAGGTGGTAGAGTGACTGAGAAACGGACCTAAACGGGAAAACTTAACATTGGCGGGACGGACAGGACGGATAAGGGTAATCCTAAATGGCCACTCCACTACCGTGGTAGGGCATAAGTATTTGTTCAAAGTGGTGTTAAGGGCCGTTCCATTTAAACCCGCATGGGTGATGGAGTAAAAAAAATGCCCCCCCCCCCCCCCCCATGCATATTTAAATGGAACGGGCCTAACTTAATTTCTGTGTGTACTTACACTCGGTCTTTGACTACCGTGTGGTGCCGTCTCCCCCCGATACTCAGCCGCCCTCTCTCCCGTGAAAAGGTCTATATCACTATCCAATCCCTGAAAACACAATATTTCATTTACGGGTTTACTCATATTTTCTTATAAATACAATTTTTGAAGTATTTATAGACATTATTTTACTGAGCATGCAAAGAGTTAATAATTTAGCAATGTAAATATACTTGCACTTCAACTTTAAACCACAAACCACCCCAGCTTCCCTCACCTACACAATGTCATTACTTTTGTAAAACATCAAACAAATAAATTTAATTATCCTGGCCAGTAAAATACACACCACAAATTTAAAACAAGACTTGTACATAATTTCAAACATGCATTGAAGGATAGTTGTTTGCACTTACAACGAGTCTGAATCACTGTCAATGACAATGATGTCTTCCGGTGGAGGTTGGGTGGACCTCTGGCTGCCGGTCGTCACGTCCAAGGGAGGTTGGGTGGACCTCTGGCTGTCTGTCGTCACGTCCAAGGGAGGTTGGGTCGACCTCTGGCTGTCGGTCGTCACGTCCAAGGGAGGTTGGGTCGACCTCTGGCTGTCACTCATAACCGAGGTTCTACTGAAACAAAATTCCCAATGTTGTATGTAGCCTTAATATTGTAACAAGAGCACCGTGAACCGAGGCAAACCCTCGTCTGTTTTGTCGAATGTTGATGTGGGACAAGTAGCAAAGTTCGGTCGACTTAGACCGCCCGGCCAGTAGTTGTCACGCTAAAAAATGGCAGAATAGCGAAGTCCTGACCCTGAAAAATTTGGGCATGACCCGTCTTTGGGCGGAGCCATTTTTGTATTTTTCCTCAACCATTTTCCCTGGCCTGTATAAAGTGGGTGTAAGGCAGAACGAAATAGGTGGGTGTGGTACTCCATGCTAAACTCTAACTACATCAACTAGCCTACATGGTCATGGAGAACACGCCTATTCCTACTAATAGAACCTACAGTGACTACACATGTATTAAACAATGAATAATACAGAAAAAACCAAGTCGCGAAAACATGTGACACACTTATTGAAAACTGATTTCCGGTTTGCATGTGGTTGTTTATTTCGACTGGCGGAAGAATGCGTCTTGAAAAAGAATGATGAAACTGTGTTTATTTTACACACAAGACATGAAACTACAACCTAACACCTTTCTTTCCCTTTCTTGGCAGGGTTTTACCCATAAGTTGGCGTCTTTAAACTTACCAAAGATTCAAAAACAAACAAACACAAGAATTTTTTGTCCGATTTTTTCACAAAAACCACCTTCGGAAACGCCAGTTTGTCTTCTTTAAGCATGCGCAATTTCAATGCGCAATTCCGGTGAATATTGACCAATCAGAGGCCGTTTTACAAAACGCCTTCGGCAGGGCTACCAAGATGGATGCGCTTGCAATACACAAATGTAGCGTTTATTGACTCACTTTAATCGATAATTATTCCATCGATAAGGTGATCCGTCGATATTAATCCTGTTTAAATGAACACTCCAAACTTTGATGTATTGAATCATGTAATACTTGTAGTAAGTTTATGAATATTAAGTCTGATTCGACGAATATTAAAACACGAATATTTACATTGTGCAGAAGGGAAAATCCGACAGGAATAAAACCCGTACCTCACTACTATTACTTTGATACAATTCATATGAAACCAGAAACCATTTTATATATTCCTACGCGACCTAAAGATGAGGAAAATATATAATTTGCGTGAATAATATTAAAATGCATACTGATAGTATACATTTATATAATAAAAATGAAAAATCATTTAAGTCATTCATTAATTATGAATATAATACAATTGCCTCGCCCACAATTGCAAATGAAATATGGATTATTTGACCAAATTACTCAATACCGAATAAATCCGCTAGACCCCCAGAAACCCCACTTTAAAGAACGAAGTTGGGGTTACTGGGGGTCATGTAGATAAGGCGATGTTTGCGTAATGTACTAATTTTGAAACCACGCGATTGGGTGATATTTTTGTTTCACTATAACCGGGTCATTTATACATGTATTTAGAACATGGATTTCCACAAGTTGAATTGTCAAACTGAAATTATTTTTTTTTCGTTCGCCAACCGGGCGAATCCGTTCGCAAGTTATTGCTGCCCGACTGAATATTTAGTCGCCACGAACGAACGGGCGCCCGCAAAGCTGCACTACTGGTCAATCGCCATATTGCACAATCGTGGTAATGGATAAACAGTAGTAAAACACTTGAATGGAGAAAGTTATCACCGGTTTTCCGAGTATGTAGGAGAAGCATATCATAATACAGATTAGCGGTAGACATATACCCCATAAAAATGATGTATACCCCACAAAAATGCAATATACCCCATTCAAATGGTATATACACCTCAACCTCTTTATAATGACATTGACCTTGGCCATAGGGACCCAGCAAGGTATGTGCCACTCCAGTATGTTCAGATATACACTGTGGCCAAATATTATTGAAATCCATCAAGAGGCTGCAAAGATATTAAACATAAATGGAGCTAAACACATTAGCTAAACAATGGTTCTAAGTCCGATTCCGTGACCTTGGCCGTAGGAACCCAGGAAAGTATGTACCACTCTACCATGTTCAGATATATACTGTGGCAAAATATTATTAAAATCCATCAAGAGATTGCAAAGTTATTAAACATAAATGGAGCAAAACACATGTGCTAAACACAAATGCTAAATGCAAGTTCTTAGTCCAATTATGTGACCTTGACCTTGCCCGTAGAGACCCAGCAACACATGTGCCACTCCAGTATGTTCAGATATACACTGTGGCCAAATATTATTGAAATCCATCAAGAGACTGCAAAGTTATTAAACATAAATGGAGCTAAATGCAAATGCTAAACGCATATTTGAAAAGTCCAATTCCATGACCTTGACCTTGGACAATGGGTCGTGGACTTCACACAGAATGATTAAGAACCATCTGAGGAATGCATATGTGAAATATCAAGAAGTTGTGTGAAAGGCAACAGTATAACGAATTGTTTTCGGACGACGACACCACCGACGACGCGGACGACGACAAGGACGGAAAAACTTTCAAAAGTGACGACCATAGTCGCGCTTCTGCTAAAGCAAATTGTATATACCCCATAAATATCTAGTATATACCATACACGAAAGTGTTGCTGTATCCAGGGCTCCAGATAAGGTGGGTTTTTGCGTATTAAAAAAACACTCAAATTTGACAGAAACGCACACACTTTTATTTTGAGTGGTTTTAAAAACCCACTCAAATTCTGAAAAACCCACCTACTTTTATTTTGACTTGTCAAATATGTCATGACAGAATATACTTTACCCTACAAACACCATCCCTGACTTGGAATCCTGTATTCATGTGTCAAGCTTGTACATCATGTTAATGCAGATATACTACATATGTACTTGAGGCATTCCAGTTTATTGTGTGCATATTGATTTATTTTATTTCAGAACAACGCAAATTAAACACAAGTTTATTTTCGTGAGTGAAAAAGTTTATGTATTCATGTGAAAATGGCTAAAATAGGCCAGAACAAGCGATCGCTTACTGATACGGCCTTCAACCAAGGTATATAATTATACCCCATAAAAAATTAAAATACAGATTAGCGGTAGACATATACCCCATAAAAATGATGTATACCCCACAAAAATGCTACATTTGTATATACCCCATTAAAATGCTATATACACCTCAACAGGGTTGTGCCTAGACAATTTTTGTCAGGGGACACAGTGACAGTGTCCCCCTGCCAATTAATCAAGGAGACATTAAACAAATTTAAGGGACAAAGAAAAACTTTTAACAAAATTTATTTCAAATTAAACATACTCACTGAAGAGTGCTACCTTATCATCAGTATCTACTCCCTATTGGATACTGGACACAATACTATCGATCTCTGCATTACCATAATAGACGTTTTGGATATCGGGAGCGGTTTTAATCAATTGATACACGTTATGTGACTTGTAAATTTAATCAAGGCCGTGTTTGTCCATTCAATCGATAGAAAACACTGTTTTAATTCCAAAATACCTCATAAAAAGGCGGGAGCTTCTTCTTCTTCTTTTTAATGATATTTCCCGCCTTCGTTATTGTCGTTGTTGTTGTTGTTGACTCGTAGAGATCCGCCGCTGACTTTTCGGCGCACCGTCTCTCGACGTGAAGAATTTGTTAGACGTTAAAATGTTAAAAGGTTCTTAAAACGTATTTACACAGCTAAGACTAGTTCACACTATGTACACTTCCCTTGGTGTTGCACTGTAGCTTGGTTAGAAGACGCTTATTTATCTGCAATCTCCGAAACCGTGTTGCCTTTCAATTTCTGTCAGTAACAGTATGCGTTTGTAATGTATCTTGTGAATGTATGTTCTGCTATTCAGCTCAATAAACTGGATGTGTTCGGGCTCCTTTGTTATGAATGTACAGTCCAAAACAATTTGTGTAAGTAGCTCAGGATGTTAATGTCAAGTTGTAGGGTCTGCGTCACAGTTGAAATCTGCTGCCTTCAATAGGCGTACCCGACGTTATGTCGGTAATGCAGCAGTTAACAATTTCATAGTGGCATTTTTTACAGATTTATATTATACATTTGTTATACAGTTTTAATTACAGTGTCTAGCTAGCAATAAGTCAATTTTGTTTGCTATTACATTAGTAGGAGCCACCATCTTGTTTCAGGTTCTTTCCAATTTTGTTCAGCAAGACTAACCGCTGGGTATGAAGTTTGTAACAGATGATTCTTGAAATGGATTCTATTCTATTAAGTAGTGTAAGTTTATTTGGGATGATGGGGTTTTTGGATAAACTTCTACAGTCCACTAAAAGTTTTGTTATAATTTCTCGACAATGAAAGTGTTCATGCCATGAAGCAGATCCTATTTCTCTGACAAGTGTTTCCTTTTGTTCATTGTAAGTTTCTGTACGTTCTGGAGTTAAAGCCGTGCATCGCGTCAGCATGTGTGGGAGATCTTCTTCTTCAGCCAGATGTAAATTACAGAGAAAATGCGGAATTTAATTTCGTATGTGCTCTCCAATTTTATCAAACAACCAGATCTGCTTCCGATGAATCGAATTAATATTGCAACAATAAATCCGGACTGTTTGTCCAATGATGCAGAGCTGTTTCTGTTTTTTGAAGATTATTAATACTATCTAAAATAGTCGATACAGGTATTTGAAATAAGCATAACGCCAGGGTTATCGAATGTCCGTTTATCATTATAAAATATGCGATACTTTCAATATTTCATATCGAAATTTGGCGAAACTTATAGAGCAAATGCGGATTACAATTCCGAATTTGCTCTGTAAGTTGCACCAACTTTCGACTTCAGGCATTACAAATATCGCAATTTTTGAAAATGAAAAACTGAAATGCGATAATCATGACGTTATGCTTATCGGATACCTGCACCAATTAGTTTAGATAGTATTGGTAACCTTCAAAATATCCGTACTGTATGTACCGGGGTAGATCCAGACTATACTGACTGCTGGGGATGAGGATGCCTTACAAGTACAGGGGCAGATCCGGAATCTTGAAGGACAGATCCAGACTGCAGACTCTCGGGAATGAGGGTGCACAAGCACAGGGGCAGATCCAGTAGCGCACAAGTACGAGGACAGATACAGACTACTTACTGCCGGGTAGTGTTGCACAAGTACATGGTGCACAAGTACATGGCCAGATCCAGAATACTAACTGTCGAGAAGGGGTGTACAAGTACAGTGGCAGATCCAGTCTACTGACTGCCGGTGATGGGGGCGGGTGCACAAGCACAGGGGCAGATCCAGACAACTATGTTAAACAAATTTGGTCCACCATGGCATCTATACAAATGGCCAATATTTCGCATGACCTTTCATTTATTGTTTTATCAGATTGTTGTTTATTTCACATGTTCTTCATGGGGACCGCATACTGATGGTGGTAGAGCAGGTGTTATATCTCGCTAAAGGTTTTATCACTACCACTATACGCGCGCCATCTTTGTGTGGCGGAAATGTTATGTGTGCCTCTTGGTCTCTGTGGGTGAATTGATTCTTATTTCTTCATGTGACTCCATCAATGGGTTACAAACACTTTAAGACATTTTTCCTGGGCGATGCATGTGGGCATGGGGAAAAATGGATGTACATATATTTGACATAGATGAGTATGTATGTATGTAGGCGATTCTTGAAGTGAATCGATTAAATCATTACAAGGACATACCTAATGCCGTACCACGAGCCTTACAAATGAATCGTCATACATAGCACATTCGGTAAAATTGCACGGTAGTTTGCCATTATGCCATAGCTATATAACACTTTGTGCTGCATGTATATAATGTAGAAAACTTGTGAAAATTCTAGCACTTCATTGGGCATTATCAACTTTGTCATAATTTTCCTTGACAATTTCACAGAATTCCAGATTTCCCTGACCAAATCCTCCGAAATTCCTGTTTTTTCCCCAGTCATCGAACATTTCCCTGACCAATGGCTATCCTGTTATGCATTTGGCAAATATATATATATTAAAGTCAGACAATGCGTAACTTTCCAACTCCTCAGACATATTCCAGGGTTTGGCAAACTAATTAGTATATAAAAATAACATGTACTACATACAATTGAAACACAAAGTCGTATATTAATCGCATTTTGAAAACCCCAAAAAGTATGTTGGGGTTGACAACCCCTATGTTTGTTTATGTTTACATCTTGTTTGCATCTTATGTTCGTATTTGGTGCGTGCACGTATACAATTGTGACGTGATTCGTCGTTGCCAATGGTTCCTCGCGGGAAATAACCGTATGACGTCACCGTTTCATCTGTTACTGATAAAACAATGACGTAATGTGGCGTTGCCATGAGAGGCACGTGGTCCGAAAATAGATCTGCGGTTGGTTTATCAACAAATGTTGATATTTTTATCGGCTACTAAGTCAATTTTGTACCAAAATGTATGCCAACACATTTAAACAGTGTCTAAATGGATAATTAATTGATTTATACATGGAAAAACCCAGTAGGCTATAATATTCGCCGAGTTACGCATAGTCTGGCTTTAATCAATTCGATAATATCGGGTGAGCTAAAACAATACCGGCTTAATAGTATTGAAACAGCAACATATTTAAACGAAATGTATATGCCAGATGTACTGTAGTATATATCAATATAGTACATGTAGATAGGGTGAATCATAGGCGAGAATAAATAGTATTAAATAATCTATTTTTTTTTCACTTGTAAGGTGGTCAATGGTCACCATCCTCGACAGCCACTGCTCTTAAACCAACTTAATTTTTTTCTTTCAAAACAACATTGCATTCCTGATATCATTCTAAGGGAGGTCCATCTGTTTATCTGTGACATTTTCATCAGCTATCTTTCTGTAAAATCTACTATTCTACTGGTTAACTTTCTCTGCATGAGTACCACGACATGCAATGATCGTGGTCATGATTATGGGCATACTAAAGAATAATGTGAATAATTACATGTTGCAGGTGGCTCATTTGTTAACTAATTACCGAGTAGAATATGATTTTAGAAACATTTGTAGTGTATAGCAAACTACGTCCCAGTTGAGCGGAGTGCTGATTTGTTTATTCAGCGGCGATACAACTATATGTTACGTAACTGTAGTAAATAAAGTTTGCGAAAACTGCTGAGCCTATGCGGAATTTCGCATGCTCTGTATTTTTGTCACTTGTCGACGACTTACACGGAAACAATAACCTTTCATCGAGTTTATGTTCGATGATAAACAACAGCCCGATAAGGGTTGATACGTGCATGTGGTGTTGAAATATATATACACAATTAGTATTTTACATATATATATACAATTCTTGTAAATGTATGTAAATGTAGCTCATATTTGCGACATATTTAACACGTATTCGCTTATAGGGGCAATATTTGCCACACATGTGAATACCTCGCAAATATAAGTAAACATTTATAGTATTCCGGTAAGGATGAACGCCGATCGTTAAATTTACCCATCGCATTCTCCCAACCTCCACCCATATATGTCAAGTGGAAAGTAGCAGCAGCTCGCTATAGGTCTGGATGGATTACCCGTCTCGGTTTCCCCATGTAGTTGTCCGTTGACTGGAAGAGGCAAACCATGACCAGGGGAGCTCAGATCAACTACTGTTTTGCAACACATTATAATATTCGTACGAAACACAATTCAACAAGAGCTGTTAGAGAACAAACAGCATTAACTTGACTACAAGTGCAGGTTTGAAAATTGTAGTTTGACCAACATTTTAACCAAGCTAAGTCCAGTTCAAAAGTACGAGAAGAGTAATAAAAGAACCTTCAACGCCTATCAATGTGCATCGTGTAGATTGTAGAACATGTCTATATATATTAAATACAAACAGATTTTCTTACTAACTTTCACGTTATTACACATGTATAATCCATTCCCTTTAAAGATATGTTCCATCAAGTTGTGAATATCTTTCACCAAGTTACGAGGGTCAGTCAACATTAAATGAGAACAACTCATAACTCATGACGTGTTACAAGAATGGTAATATTGAATGCAGTTTATCGAAATATAACATCTTTCCGACTCTTAGAAAATACTGTGTTCATGGATACATTCTAAGTATTGTTGCTAGGCAAACGAAACTGTCTGTCGGAGCACCATGGACGCAGCCTGATGCTAGTTACGAATGCGGGTGTGCAATTTTATTTGTAAACATTTCCACAATTATAAAATTACATCATAGTACCATAGGCTCGTGTGATGTAAAACCTTAACATGTTTTTAAATTGTGCACGTGCGTTGCTGCAGGAGTTCGCTTAATTTGTTGAAAATAATGTTAGCGACCCCCCCCCCCCTCCCCCTCCCCGGTTGCCGCATGTAACGTCATGTGTCCATGCCCTGGTGGAATGATATCCATTTCTCCAAATCGGAAGAGTACATGATGTTCTATCAAATAGTGGTGATAAAAAATCCAAAATATTTTATTTAAAGACACACACTCTATCTCAGATTCCAACATGGCCGCCATCTTTGATTATGCCAAAATCATAGTAGAGGAAATGGTTGTCATATAAATTATTGTAACACATGTTTTCTAGCTACTTTGTGGTCATTAAATTTATTTATCGCATCAGTTTTGCAATATCTCATCATTAAAGATGGCTGCCGGCGGCCATCTTGAAACTAGAAGGTCGGTAAAACCGACGAATGCTCCCCAACGACGCATTGATGGGAATTTCAGAGATTTTAGAATGACTTGGTCAATAAGGCAGCACAGTTTTACTGAATAAAGTATATGTGGATAGCGGTGAAATTGTATACCAAGTGTGGTGTCAATCCCACAAACATAAAATGACTCGGTCATTGAAGTATAACGAGATAGCTGCCACCAACATGTCGCGCTTGGTGGTGCTGGATCGTAAAACGAGCACTCAAGCCGCTTTGGGCACTATTTGGGCTCATGTAGGCACTGCAAGGTGAGCTGACTGAGCACCATCGGATAAGATAACTAAAAACTTTAACGCAGCTTTTGGAGCGAAAGTTCTAAGTCCCGTGATCTTGACCTTGGTGCGATAAATAAATTTAGTGAAAACAAAGTAGCCAGAAAACATGTGTGACAACAATTTATACGATAATCATTATCAAAGATGGCGGCTGGTGGCCATCTTGAAGTTTGAGATGGAGCCTGTGTCTTTGGATAATTTTGTTTCTGTTGTCCCAAGGAACTTCCGTGCCAATGGGAATGCTTGCATCATGATTTGCAGTCAACCACCTATTTTCTGCAGTTAACCGGTAGACTATTCTTAATATTTAACAATATACCAATATCTAAGTAGAAATATCCATTCAAGCTAGTCGTTGCAGCTAAACGCGCGCCACTCGGAATTCAAAGGAGCGGCCGCTCTAGAGCTGCACCATTTCAAAGTTAACTGTTTGATCAACAATATTGCGAATTTTCAAACATATCTATGTACAATTTTGATAAGTTATACAACTTTTAATGTCGGACACTATTATTTTTTTCAATTTATCACGTCCATGACGTGCAACATGCCTGCACGTGCAATGCTTTAGTGATGTCAAGGAGTCACTGTGGCACAACGATGTACGTAATGATGTATATTTGAACGAGGAACATGCATGCATACATTGAATTTCTAAGTAACAATCCATTCTTCCATTATTAAACTGCTCTCATTTAATGTTGACTGACCCTCGTATATTGTCAAATTTAATCTTGTGGAGGCAGTGTTCAAACATAGAATTTTTGTTTGCCAGCAATAATGTTGTGCACTTTGGTTCTTATTACTTCTAATTTCCTCCCATTCAGTTCCTTAACTGCATTTTTTAACTTTGATGCATTCGGCATTCTTTTGCTGGAGAGTTCTTGTTTAAAAAATTTGGCAAAAGTTTTATTTTCCTCCACGGACCACCGTCTCTTCATCACTCTTCTTGTAGTTGCTACAAAACAGAAGGTTTGGATTGGTTTTGAAAACAATATTTAAGAAAAAGGAGAAGGCATCGGCCAGCATGTCGCGCCTGTGAGGCATTGGTAGACTAGTAATACCCAATAATATTCTCATTTCGCTCGAAGTTGATAAAAACAAGAGGCCCATATTGGCCTATATTGCTCACATGATAACCTAGCTATGTCAACTCGATATAAATTATACTAAAGTACTAATCACCAACTATGATTGGATATGCAACATGACCACTTTCAGCAAACTAGGCACATGACCAATAGACCAACCTGGGACATGATCATTCTTGACCTGGGGGGTCACCATTTTATAATCTGAAAAGTTACGAGGGGTAGAAGATCATTCCTACAACGTCTTTGCGACACACGTCACACAAGTTTTTGACTGTAGGGTCAACATTTTATCAAAATATGAACTAGGACCATAAGTGTATGATTTGACCACCACTTGCCAAATGGTTCATCAGAAGCAGACGTTTGAAGTCGATAGTACCTGACCCCACAGGGCACGCCCATTTTTGAACCCGGGGTCACGATTTTTTTTTAGAAGATTTTTTAAGAATATGCGCTATTTTTAGACAGCGTCCATCTTGGAATTCCGAACAGCTCCGTTTTAACAATTCTGAAAAGGCATCACCCATGGACCATAACTGTGAAATTTGGCGACAATCAGCCCAGCGGTTCCGGAGAAGATATTTGAAAATGTTAATGACGACGACGACGGACGACAGACGAAGAGCGGTAACAATAGCTCACCTGAGCCTAAAGTGAACCAAAAATATTTATATGGGCCCATTTGAATGTATCCCCCGATTTCCGTCCGGGGTATACAAGTATTGTATTTTAGCTGTGTTACTATAGCATTTTAGGTTTTCATACCTTCATACTTCTCACCGACTTCTTCCATCAAGTTTTGTTTGGACCCCGACTTCCGTTTTCGCTTGAAACCTGTGGAAAGTTTAAATATTCAGAATCAGACTATCCGTGAATTTATATCCGCTGCCAAATAAAGCTTTTGTCAAAAGAAGGCTTAAAGCGGGGTAGGCTAATTATTGACATATAATGGTACTCCTACTAACTATAGCATATAAATGAGTATGCTGCAACACTACATTAATACAAAGTGCCTCGGGTCTTTTCTTTCATTCTGTTAATTAGCTAAGGGCTGTTCCAGTAAAACATACATGGGGAGGGGGGTGGGGGAGGGGAACTGCAGTTTAAAGAAAATATATGTGTGGTTGTGCTTGTACGAAAATCACTTCTATGGGCGGTTGGTCCTTCTGATGAATGTCTGGGTTTTTTTAAACTAGAAAATTGTGTCTGTAAGACACAGCGATGCTCCCGTGGTGGTGCTTGTCTAGCTATTTATGTTGCTTGCCATATTTCAAAAACTATGACAAACAGGTGGACGTAAAAGTGTGACAGACAGACAGACGACGGACAGACAGACAGACAGACGGACAGACTGTAGACATATCATTGGTCAGTTTGCCATCACATGGCATAATGTAGTTTGCAAGGTCTCCTGCTAAGTGGTATGTCGTGGGACATTGCCAGGGTTTATTCTGAGGGGGGGCAAGGGGGGTGGCTTTTGCCCCCCCTACAGATGGCCTTGCCCCGCCCTAGGATTTTTCTGGGCCTATGCGGCCCGCGAACGCGCGAACCGTACGCCCCCCCCCCCCAATATTTCCCGATGCCCCCCCAAGAAGCACCTCCTAGATTAAACCCTGATTGCCGTCGGATATTGCAATAATCAGCTGATGAGCCTACTCTGATCATCACCGGTGCTCTGGATCGGGGGATCACCGGTGTCTCGTGGGGGATCATCACCGGTGTCTCGTGGGGATCATCACCTCCTTGTCTCGTGGGGGATCATCACCGGTGTCTCGTGGGGATCATCACCGGTGTCTCGTGGGGGATCCGGTGTGTCTGTGGGGGATCATCACCGTGTCTCGTGGGGGATCATCACGTGGGGGATCCGTCTCGTGGGGGATCATCACCGGTGTCTCGTGGGGATCAGTGGGGGTGGGGGAGCTCTATCCGGTGTCTCGTGGGGGTCATCCGTGTGGGGATCATCTACGTGTCTCGTGGTGTAATGGGTCACCAGGTGTCCTCGGGGGGATCATCACTGTACTCCGTGTGGGGGATCCATCACCCGTGTCTCTTGGGGGGATGGGGGCAATCACCCGTTTGTCTCGGTGAATCATCAACGGTGTCTGGGGGATCATCACCGGTGACTCGTGGGGGATCATCACCCGTGTCTCGTGGTGGATATCACCCGTGTCTCCGTGGGGGATCATCACCGTGTCACGTGGGGGATCATCACCGTCTCTGGGGGATCATCACCGGTGGTCTCGTGGGGGATCATCACCGTGTCTCGGGGGGAGTGATCATCACGGGGGTCAGTCTCGTGGGGGATCATCACGTGGGGGAGTCTCGTGGGGGATCATCACCTGTCTCGTGGGGATCATCACCAGTGTCTCGTGATTGTCACCAGTGTCTCGTGGGGGATCATCACCCGTGTCTCGTGGGGGATCATCACCCGTGTCTCGTGGGGGATCATCACCCGTGTCTCGTGGGGGATCATCACCGGTGGGGGACCTCTCGTGGGGGATCATCACCGGTGTCTCGTGGGGGATCATCACCTGTGTCTCGTGGGGATCATCACCCGCGTCTCGTGGGGGATCAACACCCGTGTCTCGTGGGGGATCATCACCCGTGTCTCGTGGGGGATTGTCACCAGTGTCTCGTGGGGGATCATCACCTGTGTCTCGTGGGGGATCATCACCAGTGTCTCGTGGGGGATCATCACCGGTGTCTCGTGGGGGATCATCACCGGTGTCTCGTGGATCATCACCCGTGTCTCGTGGGGGATCATCACCCGTGTCTCGTGGGGGATCATCACCCGACCCGTGTCTCGTGGGGGATCATCACCGGTGTCTCGTGGGGGATCATCACCGGTGTCTCGTGGGGGATCATCACCGGTGTCTCGTGGGGGATCATCACCGGTGTCTCGTGGGGGATCATCACCAGTGTGTCCTGGGGAAGTTGTTCATATAACTTTGGCAACATTTGCGATGCTGACAGTGGTATTGTTTATTCATTTGCATACATGTAAAATTTTCAACATCATTTACGGAAAATATCAGCAATAAAAAAAATTAGAAATTGACACTCAGAAATTCATCAAATTTTCAACGTCATTTGCGGAAAATATCTAAAAACTAGAAATGTGGCCTATCGGCGCACGAATGCCCCCGCGGCATATGGTCGGGCCTTCTGCCCTTGGCTCAATAAAAAATATTTTTTTTACATCTCAGTTAAGATCTGCGTGCACGTTTCTCATGGTCGCACCTTCTGGAGGTGATGGGAGCACCTTCGGGGCTTGCATGACAAACTCGCACGCAGATCTTAAATAGAATTTTCTTGGTCTACCTGTACCTACGGTGCTCATGCAAGCCCCTTCTTGCACGCAGATCTTAACCGGGATGGACGGACGCGAGTAACGCTATATGCCCCCTGTACCATTCAGTAGTGGGGGCATAAAAGATACCATGTTAAATTATATAATCAGAAATGATGACAACAATCAGATTTTAAGAATAAAACCGCACCATCAAACAAGATGTTGAAATTATGAAAAAATAATTATTTTTCAAAAGCGATACGTATCGCTTTTGGTGGCTTCCAAATTGCGCGGGGTTTCGATTCGCAAGTCACATGCCTTTTATCAAGTTGTTCAAGCAAGTCACATGCCATTTATCACGTTTTTTAAGCGAGTCTCACGACATTCGTCGACATTTGACTTGGGCATATACACGTCACGTCATTTATATTTGTAGAAATCGCGAAATTTTTATTTTGTAACACTGTTGAATGAAAAAAAATCACAGCGGTGTTGCGGCGTAATTAAACAATCGTGTTGTACAGAGGTTTTGAAACCACCAAAAGCGATATGTTGCTTTTGCAAAATACCTCCGAAAATCACATATTCCACCATATTTCTCGGGATTGTGATATTCATATTCATAGGAAATAAGTATATTTATTGAACGAAGACAGTTAATTCAATTTCTGTGTATGCAAGGATTATGGTGTTATCTGTAGGAGAATCCCTTTAAAGCAAATGTGTCAAGATGGAGTATTATTTTTAGCAAATGGCGAAAAATGTGAAAGTACTGTTTCAGTATGTGGTTCTATTTATAGTGTTATACTGAGTTAATCTGACCAAATAATATCGCTGGCATGTTGCGGAAATTATAGAAAATGATGTTTATATTGCTGAAATAAAACCACCGTGTGTGACGCAGGTTATTTCAGCATATCAGGCACATACAATTTACTCATCGCACATACATTACTAATTCTTCACTTGGGTTAAAGAACATGACTCGTGTTTTGTTTACACAAAATTTCAGGCAGATAGCATATGCATCGAAGTCATAAATCGTGTTTTAGTGATTTTTCGCCATTTGCTTTTTATTAATCTTTCACGAATATTATGCCCCTTTATTGCTACTGTGCAATGAATAGACGGGTGTACGTAATGCGGCTTATTTACATGTAGCAGCTACATGCAAATGAACACTGAAAATATGAAATTCACAGAATGACCAAATTGACTCGGCATCTTAGACACAGTCCCTTTAAGGATGGCCTAAACTAACCTTGGGCCTATGCAATGTCTTTCAGGAACATTTCTCTAGTTTCCTTTCGGTTCTTTAAACAAGCTGTAATGATAGAAAACATGCATGTATCTAAGTATTCCTATCAGTCTAAACGGCAGTCCTTGAAATTAGCATTTGATATTACTAGCCCTCCAGGCTAACAACAGATCAAATTTTACTAGCCCGGGCGAAATTTCACTTGCCCGAACAAATGTGATTTCTTTCTCAAAGTAACAATTATATTTCATTAGCATTTGTTCAATGGCATATGTCACACTGTACAGTTCTGAATTTCTCAAAATTCATCATTTTAGAAATGCGCTAGCGCTTCGACTGCTCTGCTTCTGAACGCGGGTGCTCGCCGAGCTCTTGCAAAGCGCTCGCTATACAGCCACCGAGGTGTTTCGCTTCATAGTGAGTGTCGTAAAATATGTGTGTTCTATAATATGCATTGATAAATAAATTATTTACATGTGACATTTGTTACATAATTCATTCAGAAGCAATCACTATATCTACGAACTATAATATAAACAAGAAGCGCATCGTTAGCACTAAGCTAATCCCCTCGCTGGCAGCCTTGATAGTAAGATAAACGCCAAGTACAATTTTGTGACCTTGACCTTGTTGCCAAGTATTATTGAAATCCATCAAGCGGTTCCGAAGAAATCAACTAAACACATTTGCTAAACGCATTTGCTAAACGCAAATTCTAAGTCCAATTTTGTGACCTTGACCTTGAGCGTGGGGACCCGGGTACACACGTGGCACTCCATTATGTTCATGTATATACTGTTGCCAAATATTATTGAAATCCATCAAGCCGTTCTAAAGAAATCAACTAAACACGTTTGCTAAACACGTTTGCTAAACGCATTTGCTAAACGCAGTGTTACGCACGGACGGACGGACGGACATGGACTAACGCTATATCCCCTTTTGCCTGTGGCGAGGGGATAATTATATGACAGTCTAATGATTTAAAAGTATCATTTTACGACAATTACGACATTTGCTGTTATTGTTATATGTAGCGAGCGCTTGCATCCGTTCAACAGCGCAACAAAATCACCAACCGAGCGCTCGGCGAGCGCTATGTTTGTTGAACGCACCTCAGCGCGCGCTTCAATAATTATCCGGTTTCCGATATTCGGTTTTGTAACGACGATCAACCAGTTGTATCAGCTATTGTAGCGAACATCCACAGCTCCCCGCTGGTGCAGTGGGTAGAGTGGTGGCTTACCGTTTCCAAGGTCCCGGGTTCGAGCCTCGGGCGAAACTTATTAAAAAAAATTGTATTTTTATATTTAATACTTAGATTAAAATGGAACAGAACGAGAAATGACGTGTGTTCCAATACCGCAGCTCCACTCGGTAATAAATCGGCCCTTGAGAATTAATTTTGGTACATAAAAAAGTATAAAAAAAGTAGTACAGCTGTAGATCTAATAACTATTCTCGACATCTAGGACTAAACAATATGTCACTTTTATGTGTGCGAATCACACCTTTTAATATTTTAATACTAAATATAAAAATGAAAAAAAAAAAATTACTTCGGCCCAGGCTCGAACCTGGGACCTTCGACACGGTAAGCCACCACTCTAACCACTGCACCAGCGGGGACCTGTGGGTGTTCGCTACAATAGCTGATACAACTGGTTGATCGTCGTTACAAAACCGAATCGCATCACGTGACACGCACCTGGTCTAAGCCCCGCCTCCTCCCAGGAGTAAACAAAATTTAAACTCCAATAGCGGCCGACGGATTTGGAGTAATAAAAGACGATTTAGTCAAACTTTCAATTTGAAAACATGTTTTATATGTTGATTTGTATAAACAAAGGGGGTAAAACACAATATTATGTTGGAAATAAGATAAGGTTTATGCGACTTTAAGATGCATCATTGAATGTAAATAAACTTTTGATTTTGTGAAAATGTGGATTATTAAATATATGAGAACATGTATGTCAGAAAGCCATGGTCTGGCACATACGGCCAAAATATGGTGCTTAGTGAACAATAGCAAAACACAACAATAAATATTTTTTTGGTATACTGAAAATACTAATAGTAACTTGTAACATGCTTATGGAACTCGTCACAACAAATATTGATATTATAATGATAGTGAGGCGGCACACCATAACAATTGTGCAAAGTGTGATAAAAGCACCAAATTTTCTACAGATGTTGATTAATATATACCAGAAAGATTTGGATATTGGGCCATCCCGATTTTGACCTCTAACCCAAAATGGCCGCCATTTTTCAAAATGGCCGCCGTGTAATACCACTATGGTTTATAAAAAAACAGCACTCTGATTGTTCATGGCATGATATTGTGTTTTAAATACGTACATAAGTTAAATGTGTCATATAAGATATAAATTGTTCAACCTAGAACATAAAATGGCCGCCATTTTTCAAAATGGCCGCCGTGTAATATCAATTTTGCTAGAAATGACATATCATCTGAACAAATTCATTCAGGAAGGTGACATTAGTGACTACATATAGGTTTTCTGGGTCAGGAATTCGGTTTCTCAAGTGAATTGTATGATTCGAGTCAGTCATTTGTATAAAAATCCAAAATGGCCGCCTAAATGGTCACCAAAATTCTGGAAAATGATATAACTTTTGATCGAATTGACGTATGAAGGTGATCTTGGCGCGCCCACATAAATAATATTTCGACTTTAAAAAGAAAACACAACCCGACTACCCGTACATCAAAATAGTCATTTCATGGTACAGCTATATCTCTTATTCAGCACCCATCCGTGGCTGATGAATGCATTAATCGAGACATTGTTGAAGTAACAGAGAATACAGGCACTAAGACACTCGAATACCTGCCATACTACTACACAGATGTACCCCCTGTTACCAGCAGTATTAAGAAGTCAAATGTCCCCACTGCTACTGTTACAGAACAATCACTGTCCAGAGAAAACTTCAGTAATCAGACTAAGGAGGAGAACATGTGGCTTGACCATGCTAAACAAAGCATTGAGGACACAACTGAGACACCAGATAACATATCCCGGGCCGCATGCTAACCGCATTGCTCCCGTTATTCTTGGAAAATGCCCACACGGCTGCCATAATCCGTCATTCAATTGATGTTATGCACGCTATAGGCCACCTAAATCCAGGACAGATACCGGTAATGACATTTGACCAGCCATTATTCGCATTAGCCAAACAGATTCAGTGGACCTGATCTGAGAAATACGGAGAAGAAAAGTTTGTTGTCATGTTTGGTGGACTCCATATCGAAATGGCTGCTTTAAAGACACTTGGGGACTGGCTCAAAGGTAGTGGCTGGGTGCAGGCACTTGTGCAAGCTGCTGATTACAACACCAGGAACTGCCGACTCCTTTCTACGAGCTGCACATGTTACCCGTACAAGGCGAGTTCACCAAATCACTGCAGCAGCTCTTTATATTGTACAACGACGTGCATACGACAGGCTGCGACAAAGAGACATTGCTGGTACAGAGATGCCTCCATTTGACGTTTGGTGTCAACAAAGAGCAACCGAAGTCCCCCAGTTTCAGTACTGGGCAATTGTACTGGAGCTGGAACTATTGGTGATGGTATATGTGCGCTCCCTACGGGAAGCATCGTTCACAATGTACATTGATGTCCTGACAGAACTGGCACTCTGGTTCCATGCATTGGACCACAGCAACTACGCCAGATGGATCCCTGTTCACCCGAAGGACATGGCAGAACTCCCCACAAGACACACAGCTGTAGCCAAAGAATTTAATTCCGGCAAATTCACTGTACAAAAGGCGAAGAGGGTGTTCTCGGCGATCCCGATCGACCAGGCACACGAGCAAAACACTGCTGATATCAAAGGAGATTGCGGCGCGGTAGGCCTTACCGATAACCCCAGTGCTCTGCGGCGTTGGATGGTTGCTGGACCTGGAGTTGCTCAAGTGATTGAAGAATTTGAAGATCGACAACATACCACTGGAAACAACTCGGACACACGTCATCATGATCAGACAAAAAGTGTGCAGTCTGCATTCGCCAAATATGTCCTCTCTCTTGTTACTGTCATTGAAGAGCTCGGGAATCCATTCGAGGAAGACAGTATGGAGCTGGTTGTGCTTGATACCAAGGAAATTGCAGGTTCTTCCGCAGTTTACAATGTGCGTAATGCAAAAACGATTGGACAAGAGCAGTTCCAATCATTTTCCAAGGACTGTCTAGTGAAAAGAACCAGGCCAATTTACGATATCATTCACCGTAACAAGATGAGCGTCTTCAATACTTCTTCATCGAGACATTTGAGTGAAGCAAAGCAGCAGAAGACTTCTCTAAAAAATGATAAGAAACTTTTCTCACGAAGGTACATTGGGTGCCAGACCAGGGATGGCAATATACAGGAGTTTTTTCGTCATGAGAATCAGGCATTCCCTCCAGCTCTTTCTGATGAAGGACAAATTCGCATCGGTACGAAGAGCGATCATCTCGAATGCTTGGGAGACATGGTCGATGCTACACCACTTGCTCCTGTCACAACCAGTGTTATTCTCGATGGATCAGTCATCGTCCAGCTCCTGAAGCCATCCACATCTAAAAACTTTGAAGAGTATGCACAGCAGATATTTATCCCGTACATATCTACAAAGTTTGAAACTGCCTCACGTGTGGACCTAGTGTGGGACACGTACATTTTTTATTCGTTGAAAGGCAGTACAAGGGCAAAGCGTGGAAAGGGAGTCAGACGACGCGTGGTAGCTGCTGCTGCCATACCTGGAAACTGGCAAAGCTTTTTGCGAGAGGACAGCAACAAGACAGAGTTGTTCAAATTCTTATCAGACACGGTACTCAAGTTGTTTAACCTGCTGGACAAGCAAATCGTCATCACTGATGGAGAAGCCGTCTTGAGTAAGCCACCACTAACGGATCCATCGTCACTCACCCCATGCAATCACGAGGAAGCCGAGAGTCGTATGTTAGTACACGCATATCATGCAGCCCAACATGGCCATCATACAATAATAATCCGGACCGTTGATACCGACGTTGTGGTGTTAGCCATTTCAGCAGTACAAGCGACCATTTCAGCAGTACAAGCGATGCAGCCAGACGATGAATTGTGGCTAGCATTCGGAACAGGAAGTCATTTTAGGTATCTAGCAGCCCACCAACTAGCAGTTGTTCTTGGAACAGAACGATCGAAAGCACTACCCATGTTCCATGCCCTCACCGGGTGTGACACCGTGTCGTGTTTCGCAGGGCACGGAAAAAAGGGTGCATGGGCTGTATGGAACGTTCTACCAGAACTCATAGACGCACTACGGAAGCTGTCATCTGCCCCAGGTGATATACCAGATGACGTCATGCAAACCATTGCACGATTTGTTATATTGATGTATGACAGAACCAGTACTACCACCGACATAGACAAGGCACGAAAAAAACTATTTGCGAAGAAGAACAACGTAAATCTGATTCCACCAACGAAAGGATCTCTGGAGGAACACGTCAAAAGGGCAACATACCAAGGAGGACACATATGGGGTGGGTCAATGTCTGCTCCCGGCACCGGTATTACCATCACCGACTGCCTGGGGCTGGTCGATGAATGGCATTGTGTATTAGCCTTACTGGACACGTCTATCCGAAGTCGCCCATTCCTGCTACGAGCTCGTATCATGCAAGTGTAAGAAGAATTGTGCGAACAGGTGCAAGTGCAAGTAAGCAGAACTGGAATGCTCAGCATTATACCTTTGTGAAGGGGAGTGCAGAAACGACTGATGATATCAACAATGACGATATTGACAGTGGAACATGACGGATAGTAACTATCATTTAGATAGGTGTGCACTTATGGGAACCCATGTATTTTCAAACAATACTCTAAAAGAACAATTATTAACACAAAAACTTCACATCCACGTGCTTAGCATTTTATTGTCTCCTCAATGCTTGCAACTTATAATCTCTGAACACATGCATATAAATCACATGTGTAAGTAAATATATGTTTTTAGCTTGATTCTAGGATTTACATTGAATATACATGGTTTTCCCATAAGAGAACATCTTTCACAATGTGAAATTTCATGACTGTTTTTGCTGGGCCGCAACGAGTATTCATGCAATCACCATTGACTCACAAAATGTGGCTACATTACCAATTATTGTAGCTGCTTTTCTATGCAGATGCCCATTTATCTTCAGTTGGTGAAACCAAAGAGATGGACAATCATAATAATGTAAATAATAGTAAATTATCAAACTCAGTGACGGGCTTGCGTTAAAAAGTTAAAAAAAATATGTTTTTGCTGATAAATTGTGTATTATTCATCCAAACATCATGATTATTTCAATATAATTGTACTATTAACAACATACAAGGGTCTGAGTACTCAGAATTAGATTTATCCACAACATGGACCTTCATATAGCATAGAATTATAGCACAAACAAAAATTTATTGATAAAGACCCAATTTTCTGGCGGCCATTTTGAAAAATGGCGGCCATTTTGTGTTAAAGGTCAAAATCGCGATGGCCCTATATCCAAATCTTTCTGATATATATTAATCGACATTTGTAGAAAATTTGGTGCTTTTATCACATTTTGCACAATTGTTATGAATTTTCAAGTAGTGCCGCCCCGCTATGATAACAGTTGGTCGAAGATGATTTACTTTATTGATACAAAGTCACATATTCTAATAAGCTCACTCTTAAACGTACATGTGCATATTCAAAATAATCAGCAGGTAATTTTATTTTCTTACTCAAATATAATTTTTTGGACTTTCTTGAGATACTTCACAATTTTAAATGGAGGTAGTTTTAGTCGGCACTCACTTCTCTTATTGTACTCCTTCCACCTTTAAAATCAGTGAGCTCAGTACAGTACTGAGCTCACAGTACTACTGCATCAGAAAAGGTTATTTCCATCGTTGGTCGCTGTATGCCACCACTGCCAACTTGTCTATAACCATTATACGTTGTGACCAAGTCCCGTAAGCGTGGATAAACAATTATTTGTATAATACCAATTCCCTTGCTTTTCAGAACCTCCAAGTCACCAGGAAAAGCAGTCATCTGCTCCATGGAAACACTAAAACTGTAGCAAATTTGGTCATATAATTCACGGATTATTTAAAGTATACTCGCAAACCAGCCATCTTATACAGGGTTGGAAATTAACAGCGCCCAGGTGCCCATTGCGAACTAAATTTGGCTTTTTGAGGGATTTTGCAGATTCATGCATCGTTAAATTTTATCAGAATTTGCAAAGCTGGGCACCTAGTCCAAAATAGTTAGTTTCCAACCCTGCTATAAATAAATTAATAAAATTTGGTAGTACCGGTACCGTATATTAGTGCTCGACAGCCATTTGAGAGTGCCACATTTCCTATCACTGACAACCACTGAGTGTCAGATGACTGGCAGCCAACCAGCATTCTGAGGAGTGGCAAGCACCACCAACCAATTGTTGTTCATACCGGTAAATAAATGAAAGGCGAAAAGTAGGTGAAGATGTAGGTGATAGTGACCGGTTTTTTTTGCATGCTCTGATACGACGCCAATACCAGGCTGACGACACAAGCTCACACTATTCTTTGAATACTACATGTAGACAAGTTAATAAAGGAGAACATGATTCTCAATTATTCCCAAAGTTGAATGAAATCTACCTAGTAACCCTAACTGGCTCAATAATAATGCTGCTAAATACTCACTATGCGTTGTCGCACTTGCAGTATACGAGCGGTTTCTCCGCCCATTCCATGACCTTCACGGGCCATTTCATACGGGATGGTGTGCCCGGCATCTTACTCCAATATATGGAATCCATGTTTACTGAAAATATATATATATACAATTTCAGCCACTGTATTGAATGAATATAAACAGCAAATCTCATTCTGATATTCCAGGTGAGATGCAGGGCTTTCCCTGTCGAAATTGTGAAGGGTCCCTGGCCTTCCAGATTGAGAAAAAAAAGAGGGCCATTATGGCCCTATATCGCTCAAATGAATACCATAGCAGACTTAAGAATATTTTGACCAAGCTTCATCCAGTGGTCCATCCCTGCTGGTTCGTAAGAAGGTGTTTGAAGAATTTGACCTACTTTTCCATGACGACGATCTTGGATGACGTAAATGACTCAATTTCAACAAATCTGAACTAGAAAAAAAGGTGCCCCTTGCGCACAAAGGTAATATTTGCAATGGATAGACAAACGGACAGATGCAGCGACCTTGACCTTAAGGGCTGTGACCAGGGAGTATACATTGTAGCTATAACGGAGGAGCATGTACAGGCATATATAACTGCTAAATATTTTGGAAATCCATCAACGGTTATGTTGGTACGGAACTAAACTTTATACAAAGTGAATATTTGCAATGGACAGACACAGGTACCATGACATTGAGCTGTGGGATCATACCATGAAAACAGATGAGCATGTGCAGGCACAATTACTGCCAGTAATTTTGAATTCTAATGCACCATAATGAAATTGTCGAAATCTGATTGGCTGATCGATGAATTACCTGCAAGTAAATCCACGATTAACATGTAGGTAGTATGTCATGTGATTACATTTACATAATTAGATGTATTCCTACGCGCCGTTTCACCCTGTGATTCGGAATGTAAACAATGGCGTCGCTAGATATTTTCGGGAGTTTCAACGTCGATGTGATGGATGAAATGATATTCGAAGAGATGCAGGAAAGTGACGATGAACTCTGCCAATTCATGGACACTATTGATGAGCAGGTGGATGATGGAAACAAGACACTAGAAGAGCGTGAACTCCCGGCTGAGAGTCAGATGCCCGCAGTTGATGTGAAGAAAACCCAGCGTTTCGGAGCTGAAACTGAAAGATTTGCAACCGTGTCAGCACAAGAGATTGACAATCTACTGGCCGGTGCCTCCAGCAATGGCACTAAGAAAATGACGAAATGGGGAATTTCCCAATTTAAACGTACGAACATGCATTGAGCATTACCCAAAATCAATAAGATATTGCAAAGAAAATAATACCCCACCCACCACTTTTCCCCACTTTTTTCATGGCAAACTTTGAAATGTCAACCAAAAGAAAACCATGGTCTGATAAGTTTGGCATATGAATATTCAATATTCAAATTTATGCCATGGTAATGAAAATCCTAATAAATTCAAAAATATCTGTAGTTAAATGCAAAGATTAGGATAAAATTCTAAATTTCAAAACAAACACATCGTCGGTGTTAAGAGAAAATGACGAAGCTCAAATTTGTACAAAATTATTTTATTTGTGTTCAGGAGAAAGAAAAATAGGTTTCACAAGAAAGCACAACTCGTCCTTTTGATTGATATTTATGTTAATTCAAGACCTGGTAATGTGCAAGTTATCATATAGCAATCCAAATCAAAATTAGTGAAAGAGATACAAAATTTGTGTGTGATATTTCTGTCTAGATTAGCAATGAGTAGTTGCGAACAGTAACTCTTTCATTGTACTCGCATACCGTCCTTAGCCGGAGTTGCGATTCCACTCATAGGCTTCCTCTGCAGAATAGCAGAATAGCGAATCCGATCTGAATCGCACTTTCGAAGTTAATTGTGAAAGTTTGTCTATATTTTTTAACTGAAATAAAGTGTCAATAGTATGAATTAACATATTGCAGTAATTTTTACATACATTGACATATGTCGATGACCTGATATTTTTATAAGATGGAAAATATGTCACAATTAACTGCGGAAGTGTGAATCAGATCTGATTACCGGTAGCTATTCTTCAGAGGAAGCATAGCTATGAGTGGAATCGTAACTGTGGCTACGGACGATCCGGGAGTAGATTGCAAGAGTTACTGTTCTCAAGTAAGCAACGAGGTACAACATTTTAACTGAGATACGACATTTGTGCACAAAAAGGTCTCAAATGAAAATGAATCTAATAGCAAAAAGGTTGCATCTTAAGGCGATTGTATAGAAGGTACGTAGTAAACGATGCGGGAAAGCACAGACATTAAGATATTAAAGAAAAAATGCATTTGCGTACCGAAATTGAGCTTCGTCATTTCCGACGACATAAATAACTGAACAAAAATAGTAAGCACATTGTAATGTATTTACAGAATGGCTGTCTACAAGAGGCGAAAATGAAAACTTCGAGGAATGTAATGCTGAGGAACTGGACAAGAACCTGGAGAAATTCTATGCTGAATTTCGAAACCAGGATGGAAAATCGTACGGAAAGTCGACATTTGTAGGATTAAGATCTTCAATTAACAGGCATATTCGAGGACCGCCTTTCAACAAAGACATTTGCTTAATGAAGGACAAAGATTTTCACAAATCTAACCAAGTTTTCCTTGCAGTGTTAAAAAAAATGAAACGAGAGGGTCTTGACCAAACTCAACATTATCCGGCCATATCGGAAGGTGATCTTAAAAAAATTAGGGAATCACTTAAAACAACCGAGGCAAAATGTCTACAACGCAAAGTTTGGTTCGACATCACATTATCTTTTGCGAGGCGCGGACGTGAAAATGTTGAGAAAATAAAGAAAGATGCGTTTGCATTCAAAATAGACGATACCGGCCAAGAATATGTCGAAATGAACTACAATGAGGCCACAAAAAATCACCCAGGAAATGAAAATGACACCAACCATGAATCCAATTACTTACCTATAAAAATGTTGTAAAATGGATATCATATTCTTCTAGTAATAGTTTTGTCAGTTGAAATGAACCAAGACAGGAAAATGAAAACAAATAACCATTGTCATAACTGGTAACCAAATAAGTGTCTGGAGAATTAAACCCTTTAACAGCACAATAGGAAAGAAAACTGAACACAAACAAGTCACCATATGCCATCATCCAGCCATGCACAGCCTGAAAATTAAATTACAATTATGGCATAAATGATAAAGATAATGAAGCTTTATTTATAATTTAACGCCACTTATTTTAACAATTAACATTAATTAGCTCACAAAGAGCTATTATTGCGATAAACAGATTATCTACTAACAGATACTGTAGTCTGCGCCTTAACCCACTAGCTATAGCTAGCCCGAATACATATATAGCTCCGCTTATCTCAAATTTCGCTATGTCGAATTATTCGCTATTTCGAAGTATAATTCTTTTCTGGAAACCGTAAATATGCACTATTTCACACTCGTTATCTCAAAGTGAGAAGTTACCTAGAAAATTCACATGATCAAAGGTACATTGTGTATTGTCAGGTCGTCTAGACAAACACCCGTTGTCTCGAAGTGCGAATTTGCAGCCCATTCAAAGAAGCTAATGTGATATGTATGTACGGCGCCAATTAGGCGGCAAAATTCGGCTGATTAAATGGCTTTTAAGGCACTTAGTCAAACAAGGCATAATTATTACTGAATTGTGTTTACAATGACTTTAAATAATGAGTTAATATTTCAAACATAGCTTAATTCCTTTATACATCGCTATAATAATGTCATTATTAAAAGAGGTTTAGTGAAGTAATTGTTGTTAGCTACAACTAAAGTCAACTATAATGTTCTAAGTGTTATATCATTACGGCTTATAGCGCATTTGACATTATTGTTCTTGTTCATTAAAATTTGATTCTTTATACTGGAAATTGTCTCAAGTCAACTTTGCTTATCTCAAACTCCGCTTAATATCTCGAACTATTTTGCTCAGTCCATTGGAATTCGAGATAGCGAGTGTAGACTGTAGTCCAAATATTTCCAGTTAATATAGAGAATATTAGGTTAGTGTCGTGAACGGAAAAAAAATCCGGCCAGCTACGGAAACGGGACGGTGCGAGGCTTGCCACCATTGTGCTTAAATTTCAATTTAAAACACTTTTTAAACATTATTTTACCACTTTATTATTGAACTATTTTCTTCCGGCGTATGGCGATGGTTACGGAGGTATGTTAAAATTGAAAAAAAGATGGCCGCCATTAGAACTCAGCGACAAGAAACAGAAACTCTGACATTTAATTGAAAACCTACCTCCAGAATCATGACTGAGATGCTCTCCATGGGGGCCGCCATCTTGCATGACGTCACATACAACGTTTATGACGTCTATCGGTTCTGTTATGACGTCGGGTGTTACGTGAACGACAACGCGACGAATATTTGACAGCTAATTGAGTGCATGGTGCAGTGCTGATATTCGACGTAGCCTATGTTGAATTAAGCATAAATTTATCTTTGCCAATTGACGGTCAAACTATCATAATTTGATCCTTGGTTCAATCAATCACATTATATTTCTCTCGACACGTAAATGTTTTTACCTAGAACGACAGTCGCCAACGACCGCATTGTATCCCCCGGACCCGTCGTCACACCAGCACAGTAAAGGTGGGGCCAGAGTGGACAGGGGCCAGTTTGGGTGGGGGCGGATGTCAGTAGGGGCTAATGTTGGTGGGGGCCAGTGGGGGTGGGCTCGAGTGCGTGTGAGGGCCAGTGTTAGTGGGGTCCAGTGTGGATGGGGTCAATATAGGTGAGGGCCAGTGTGCAGGGGCGGAGACTAGTGCGAGTAGGAGACAGTGTGGGTGGGGGCCATTGTGTGTGGGATTCAGTGTGGGTTGGGCTCAGGCTCAGGGCTGGGATGAGCCCCTTCGGTGCTCACCTAGACACACGGGATTTGACTAAAAACGTTAACCTTGGTCGGCGGAGCCCCGCTGGAGCCCCCCCCCCCCCCACCCCCCCACCCCCCCCCACCCCCGAGCCCGGCTCAAGTGGGCTCCTATGCAGCCCACGTGCTCACCTGGGCACCTGTGGACAAGTGCCCAGGACACTTTACTAAAAACGTTAACCGGACGCACGCACGCCAAAGTGCCGACTATATCGCGCTGTCCGCAAGCGGGCGCGACAAAAAATGGTTGGTTCATGCTATATCTAACAGTCATATTGAAAAGAGTGTAGTTTCTTACCTTCTAGGAATTTAGATAGTGCCACCACTGCATTAATCTCAAAATTTTAAACAAAATAAAAATTCTAATACACAGTAAAATAAAGCAAAGAATTAAACAACAAAGGCAAAGTATGAACAATTGTTGGTCATCCATGTTGGAAAAAAATGTCTGCCTCCACTTCCTGTCACATGTTTATATATGCTCCACTTCCTGTCACATGTTTATATGCTCAAACTTGGTAGTTTATAGGGTTCCCTATATAAATTTATGTATCATGGCTGATTGGTGGGTCAGACCCTACAATCGGGTTTTATCAAGATACATATACGTTCATTTAACATGTCATTTTCAGCTGTACGCAAAGTGACCCGATTTTCGACTTCGGACCCCACATTTGACTTTCGACCCAACCCTTAATTTCAAAATCATGGTACCACAGCGCCTTAAATTCCAAAGTAAAATTATAAAAATTGAAATTTTAAACAATTTCTTGTCTTGTCCAGGGGGTTAATGAAGAAGAAGCACTTAATGAAGAAAAAGTTAAGGACGACTGTCCAGGCGGGTAATGAGGCCTGTCCAGGGGGGTAAGGAAGCTTTGTCCGGAGTGGTCAGGGCTGAAGGGGGGGGGTTCCTGTCACATGTTTATATGCTCAAACTTGGTAGTTTATAAGGTCCCCTATATAAATTTATGTATCATGGCTGATTGGTGGGTCAGACCCTACAATCGGGTTTTATCAAGATACATATACGTTCATTTAACATGTCATTTTCAGCTGTACGCAAAGTGACCCGATTTTCGACTTCGGACCCAACATTTGACTTTCGACCCAACCCTTAATTTCAAAATCATGGTACCACAGCGCCTTAAATTACAAAGTAAAATTATAAAAATTGAAATTTTAAACAATTTCTTGTCTTGTCCAGGGGGTTAATGAAGAAGAAGCACTTAATGAAGAAAAAGTTAAGGACGACCGTCCAGGCGGGTAATGAGGCCTGTCCAGGGGGGTAAGGAAGCTTTGTCCGGAGGGGTCGGGGCTGAAGGGGGGGGGGGGAGGCAGAGGTTCCGTCAATTCACCGGTTCGTCAACGGAGAGGTTTCGTCAACGGGGGGTTGCCAATTAGCAGTTTCATCAATTATGCATTATATAGTGATAATGATAGGGACAGTGATGTGTGCTCAGCTAATCACGGCACATGAATAGTTATTGCTAATTATCAAATTAGTAGTGCTTTTTGTACTTGTAGTAATGATATTGTCAATCAAAATTGATCTTAATTTATCTATTTCTCGCTTTATTTGGTATAATTTTAGGAACAACTTTGAGAAATCAGAATTAATGAGTAGAGAAAATGACTATTTTAAAATGGTACTTGTCTTTCTTCAACCACAGTTGAGCGTCCCTATGTCACTTGACATGCGCCAATCATTTAACTGACTATGAATACTCATTAATCACTAATTAATGTTAACCATATTAGTTAACATCATTAATTGGCAATTATAATTGTCGCGTGTTCAATCAAGGTGATCAAACTTCAATTAACTGCCATACAAACTGACCGAGTTGTGACAACTGTCTTTGTTCAGTAATCACCTAATTCAATTGACGAACTGGTAATGGATTTTGCATATTTGACGAAACCTCCGTTGTTTTTTTTTGTCGTGAACTATTTTATGTAAGTAATTGATGAGTAATTGTACAGAAACAAACAACATGAAATCTGTTTCTAGTAATGGTGGAGGAAAGCCCGAGTTCTCAGAGAAAAAACACTGTTAGTTACACCGCATGCTTGCTCGAAACAGACAGACAAACTGAAAGGAGATAACTCAGCACATAAGCATTGGGTCATCGGTCTACCCATTGTGGTCGCCCACAACAGACAAGCTGCCCATACCAAGCACATGGGTTACTATATTTGGTACCCATGTGCAGATCTGTAGCCTATTTCATCAACATTGCAAAGTATACTTTAGTAGCAAAGTATACTTTGAGGGAGAAATTTTCAATTTTATGATAAATTTATTAATTTTTATTATATTGAATTTATTACATTATCACAGCAAATTTGGCTGTGATAATGTAATAAATTCAGTATAATAATTCTGCATACTTTTAATCATGAAATATATGCATTTGTTAGTTCTATATGAAATAATGCATTTCATGAAAAATAAATGATTACTCCCTCAAAGTATACTTTGCTAGTAAAGTATACTTTGCAATGTTGGTGAAATCGGCTACAGGATGTGACCATACCTGCCAACCTTGGCAAATTGAAAATCCTAATAATTTCAAAATTAGCCGATCGGAACGCGCGGCGACCCGATCAGAGCGGCGCGCTCGCGGGTACACACTCCCCAAATTCTGAATATTTTAACTACTTCACCAAGAATCTCCTGATTGGGAAACTGGTTATAGAAGTACACGTCTCCCCCAATATGGAGATTGTCTCCAGATTGCTATGGTGACGTCCGTCACCAGGGACGAGTCCATCGAGGACGAACCAGGGACGGTGCGAATCGAGAAATAATCTCCCCATCATTCACCAACGTGTTTTAGTGTCACACAGTCCGCTCGCTGGAAAGCGCAACAGAACACAAACAGATCGCAATTGTGACTTGCCTGCCTATGATGGTCGGAAAAGATTTAGCATATTCCGAATAGGATTTCTGATCAGCTTTTGTCAAAATGTGTATATTCTTTGCGGTATCGGGCCCCATTTTGTTTGTGAATGAATCGGCGATGAAACACGGGCGATGATTGGTCGAAATTTATTGTATGCGTGACGTATCGCGCAATTGGACCAATGGATATGAGTGTAACGTTACAAGCAAAAAAGTAAACGGACAGGTGTAAAACTTGCATACTCGGCGGGGCGTGCGGGCCGCGGGACGGATATTTTTTTTCGAAATTTATTTTAAAAAAGCGGAATAATATGTTTATAATTCGTAGGGCGGAATGAGAATAAAAAAATCGTAATTATTCCGCCAAAATCGTAATAGTTGGCAGGTATGTGTGACCCTTCCAAGCTACCACCATGATGAAATGCTGGAACATGCATATATATGCACTAGACAACACAATCAGACTACATGTAGCTAAGTATTAACAATCATGTTCTAGAATTAAAATATGTACATGTATAGTACATTATAAGTGTACATGTACAAAATCTAGAATAAAGTAAAAAATCACCTATGACTAGTAGTAGCAGACGAGTACACAATAAAGAACCAACCCTATAAATCTAAAGATAAACTAGAATATGTGTTTGTAAAACACAGATGCCCCACCCGAGGCCTTGTCAGACAACAAACAAGGTCAAATTAGCACATTATAAGTCGAAAAGGGGGAGATAATCCATGACGCGGGGGTCGAATCAAAAATCAAAATAAACTTTGCGCATCTACTCATCGTAAGGAAGCTACATACCAAGTTTCAGGTTTCTATGTATGACGGTTTAAAAGTTTTACGAGTTACAAGGTTTGTGACGGACAGACGGACGGGACGGACGGACAAGGATAACACTAAATGCCCCCTCCACTATCGTGGTGGGGCATAACAAATATATTTTTGTCCAGGACACTTATTATTCATTATAAGTAGCACGCAAGGGCATATTATACCAGTTTAGTCCCCTCTGGCTTAATACGGAATGAATTTCATGCTTTCATTCCGTATATAAGTAACTCATAGGGGACTAAACTGGTATAATGCCCACACAAGTATATTATAAAGAACCAACACTAATATAAAGTTAATAAAATACATTTCTCTCCAAGAGTCCTATACTCTGGACTCTGGAGCAGTTTAATGTCATGCTCAGCATATTCTTTTGTTGTTGTTATTGTTTTTGTTGAACTCAAGCTATTGGACTTACCCAAATCTGCCCAAATGCACACATTATGTTTCAAACACTAGTTACCCAAATCTCCTCAGTTACACACAATTCTGGGCTTGTCCTAGCTCCAAATCATGGCAAATGTTATGACAAACATTAACTGCAGAGATTCCCATATATAATATGCTCTTTACCCTAAAGTTCTGATTTTTTTATAGCAAATATCCTGCAAAATAATTATCTTTTTTTACATGTTTTCCTGCCATGTTAGCAACTTCAAGTGGTCAGCACACAATTCAGCAATATCTGAATTAGGTCCACACCAAATTTCGGCTAGGCCCACCAAAGCATACCCAAATGACAGCATTTTAAACGAAAAACTGGAATTAACATGTAAAATCTCCATAGTACTTGTTTTCAAACACTTTTTAGTACAACACTTGTGATTGGCCCAGCAGTTTGTAAAATTACTTTTGTGTACCGGTATGTGAATGTTAGACTGTTAGATGATATTTTTCATGTTTTTGTAAATCATAAGTCTCATAGCTTCAGTGTTTGAGCTCGACCTTTGATTCCCGGGCCATGCCCATTTTTTACTGATGGATCACTATTTGATCAAATTTAAAAGGGCAAATGATAATTCTTGCAAAGCTTCATCAAAATGTGTTAACTTGTTGAGGACAAGAAGATTTTTTAAAAACTTGACCCCTGGGCCACGCACATATTTGGTCACGTCAGGGTCACCATTTTATCAAATGCCTTTGAACAGACATACTCGTACACCGACTACCAACACCAAATTACCGGGGATTAATATTTATATGAGCAAAGTAACATCAGTAGCCTATTTCATCAACATTGCAAAGTATACTTTACTAGAAAAGTATACTTTGAGGGAGTAATCATTTATTTTTCCTGAAATGCATTATTTCATATAGAACTAACAAATGCATATATTTCATGATTAAAAGTATGCAGAATTATTATACTGAATTTATTACATTATCACAGCCAAATTGGCTGTGATAATGTAATAAATTCAGTATAATAAAAATTAATAAATTTATCATAAAATTGAAAATTTCTCCCTCAAAGTATACTTTGCTACTAAAGTATACTTTGCAATGTTGATGAAATAGGCTACTGTAGCAGGATGGTTGTGGTCTTATCAGGTGGAGGAAAGCCGGAGTGCCCGGAGAGAAACCACCACAAACTTTTCGGACAGACTGGCCGATCAGACATGATCTAGAAAACCAGTGGTCTCACACATGTACTTCCGGCATAATTTAAACGGTACTTAGCCTTCAGCAGACAAGCTGTGTCATTGTTAAGCATACATTTATTGCACTAGCATGTATGACGGCCCATTGCCAATCTACTAGCCATATTACACTTTTCAGGGCATATTAAACTCAATAGCTTGTCTCATTGAATAGTCTCACAATGACGCACGCACTCATGGGCATGAAACAGGATACAAAGTTACTTAGCCCTGACTACCGGTATATTCTCAATAAAGTTTAAACACCATGCAGGTCCCCAGAGCTGAGTAACAGTCAATGGTCAAATGTGTTGTTGTTATTATTCAACACAAAAACCCATGACACAAAGAAAATTTGTCCAAATACAACAATTTCTGAATTGCAATAATATTTGACCGATTTGGTCGAAATAAAAAAATATGACAACTGAGATTTTGTCTAAGAAACGATTTTATGCAAAAAAATTGGTCCCGAAAGGTGTTTAAATAGGCGTATTTTTTGGGCAGCATGTGGTGGAATGGACTTTTAGTAGGTCACGATGGGAAAAGACGTTTCCCATGCGTCAGTCAGTGTTTTTGCGGCCTTTTTTGCTTACTAGAGGGTAACCACGCAGTGTACGCAACACTCGCCAAGAACAAGATGATTATTTTATAAACAATGACAAAATAGCCAGCAAATTACAATTATTTACCCTTTCAACTGCAGCTGCCGCAATCCGCAAGTGGCCAGAAAATGCGCTATTATTGACTGGTTTACACCGCGCCGTATTGAAAGCGGGAGAAAATAGATCTCCATCCGGTTGATTATTCGGGAACCAGTCACCAGTCGGGGGCAATCGGCATGCTTCGGTCGCAATGGGCCGTATAGACCCAACAATCGGGTACAACATTGGTAGTGTTTCGTAACGTCTTGACAACAAGTAATTCATTGACAACACATCAAATAATTGGGCCCAAAATTGGTGGGTCTATGACCCTCTAATCGACTTTTGGACCCAACAATCGACTTTGGACCCAACAATACGCTCTCATACGTACTTACAAAAGACCCAACTGTCGATCAAGTTTAAAACTATAAACACATTCGACCGTCATTGTGTGGACTGCGACGTATACCTGGTTTATGTGGACACCTATATATGACAATGATAGCAAGTGTCAAGTCCAATATATACATTTTGAAGGATATCATATTTACATATATAGACCACATTGAACTGTATCATCATATTTTAAATGTACAAATGTTCAATATATGTGGACATTGTTCTGAAGGTTTTGTGTGGACATTAATATGTACAGTATTTTGATTTACGTGGACATTGTTCTTCAGGCTTTGTGTGGACATTAATACAATGTATATATATTGATTGACGTGGACATTGTTCTTCAGGTTTTGTGTGGACATTAATATGTATATTGAATTACGTGGACATTGTTCTTCAGGTTTTGTGTGGACATTAATATGTATATACATGTACTGGTTTAAGTGCCCATTATTATGCTGGTTAAGCTATTAATATGTATATTGAATTACGTGGACATTGTTCTTCAGGTTTTGTGTGGACATTAATATGTATATACATGTACTGGTTTAAGTGCCCATTATTATGCTGGTTAAGCTAGCTAGCCTAGAAACATGACCACATTCGACTCATCGTAGGCTCAAATGAGCAGCAGCGGCTGAAGCGGAGGAAAGGCCAATCACATAACCAGTTTGCGAAAACGTGACATTGACCTTGGTCGGACGTAGCCCATCTTCAATAGGTGTCTGCCCATCATCGACATCAATGCACATGCGACGTTTCGAGATGATCGGACATAAGTAACTCGAGTTATCGCTGATTGTGCAAAACTCCAGTAAAATGTTAACAGACGGAGAGACGGACAACTCCTTACCATAATATGTCGCTTCTTCAAACGGGCGTATAACCCATCATTGATATCAATACACATACGTGTTTCGCGATGATCGGACACAATGAACTAGAGTTGTCGCTGATTTTGCAAAATTCCAGTAAAAAGTTAACAGACAGAGAGACGGACAGCGCCTTACCATAATACGTCCCGGTTTTTCCTTTTTCCAAAAGGGCATATAAAAACGATCTGGTGCCATGCCATGCGCATCCGTTTATTTCAAGCCGTTATATATATACTACCAGAGTGTGCAGTCAGTTTTACGTATAAGAAAACGGACATCACATGTAATGTATAGGATATAACAGAATAAAATAAATGGATGCGCATATGCATACGTACTCGTATAATTCCACCGACATGTCCTTTATTCATCAACATGGAGTCCAGAATCAATTGATTGATTGATTGATTATTGGTGTTTAACGGCCTATCAACAGCCAGGGTCATGTAAGGCCGGGCCAACGGGATGGACTATCCCGCATTCAACCTGTAAAAAATGAGGGAAATTCCCAAAATCAGAGCTCAATATTTACATAGACTATATATTCAGCCTTGAAATTAGAATATCCTGACCTGGTGCCAGGTCCATGCCGCACCAGAGTCACTTAGCTCTTGCTCTGAAGTCACAATGTTACATGTTATTACCATGTTACATGATCAGCTATAAGCTTATTACTTCTTAATGGAGCATAACAGGATTTAGCTCTCAAGTACCAGGGCACCAAAACGGTAAAAGAGGGCTAAAAAATTCAACCAAAACTACGCCAAAACTAAACAAAACTACGTTTTGTGCACACAATTATGTGATTTAGCGCCAGAAGCGAAGTTAAAAAGTAAAACAAGAAATAAAAGTTTTTGTCCCATGTGGGATTCGAACCCATGGCCCCTAGGAAATCAACAGGACCGTCGCAGGTGCAAAACGCGACATCCGGGTGTTTATCATGTCCATTGCAATTGGAACAGTATATTTAACTTGAGTCTGCTTCTAGCGGACCTAACTATGAGCAGACAATCACTTCAAATATGCAACATGTACACATTTTTAAAAATAAAGTCATCCGAAATTACTGTTTACTTTCGCGTTATACTGGTGCTAACTTTGGTAAGGAACCATCAGGACACATAAACAGTCGGTTCTTAGAGTGACGTGCACATATCCCAGAAGGTTGCCCTCCGGAATCTGGTCCGTGGGGGTATATAGTTTATAAAAATAGAGGGCAATTCGTGATAGCAGACGATTCCCGATCTAACAGGAAAATCAAACCCGTGGTCCCTAACTATAAATGCTTTTTTATCCAGTTCATCGAGGTATGAACGGGGACGTCATGCAAAAACCACATGAACACCTGAACATGAACACCTTTGGCGTTAATTATTTTTTGCATGACTTTCCCCGTTCATACCTCGATGAACTGGATGAACAAGACATTTATTCCTATAATATAGTCCAGTACAAGGCTGTACTTTTCGACTACTTTGTATGCACATGTGTGGAGAAAAAACATGACACTGGAACGAAATCTTACCAAATGCAGCTGTGTGTTATCCTATTTCTTGGTAAAGAATAATTGCCTGACCGGCAAAAACAAGAAAGTCGGTAAAACTGACAGACGCTCCCTTGACTGACATTTTAAAGTCCCTGGTATCGCTTGGACTTAAATTACAAAGGCATCATGACCTTAGGCAATGTGGAAGCATGTGCGTACAAAAATAATATCTGGAAATAGTTAAACATGTGTATCAAGTTAGTTTCCATTTTGCAGAAATATATTACCTACTAGTAAATGAAAAAAAAGCTTCCACCCAAATCAACACAAATTTGAACCTGAAGTTAACAATTAACTATTTAACAGCATAGAAACGCACAACTATGAGGGTTATTTAACATTATGTGAGAGTCTGTAATACATCAGTCAATTGCATTCCCAGCCCCCAGCGGGGATAAACTTGGGTTCAAGTCTACATAAATTCATGTATCCCTGCAGTGCCAAAATAGCGGGGATTTGGGCTGGGCAAAATGCCACTCCCACCCGGTGGGATCATTTATCAGGAGACCATGCATTTTGCATCCGCACAGTGCGGGGCATATGATAGCGTTTTGCAGAAGCCAAATGTAGATACTATGGGGTGGGAGTCGGGTCGGGGGTGGGAGGATTACAATTGCCTGATGCATAACAGAAGGGAATTTTACAACTATATTTGAATTTGCATATAGCAATAACATGGTCATGACTACTATTAGATACGAGACAAATCACCTGATTTAGTCACCTGATTTATTACCCAAGAACATCTGCTATTTTTCATGAAAGATATTTACGAAAACATTGATATTTTACATAAATGATGTCGAAATTTTCTTCAATTTTCGACATAATTTATAGAAAATATTGCTAATTTTGTAAGTGATGCTGAACTTCGATTAAAAATGAGACATAATAATGGAATGGCAAAGCAACAAGAATGTGGTAAAATGTAAACATTTAACAGGTTAGCCCAGCAGATATAATTGTAGGTGTGCATACACAGCCATCCGTTACATGTTGGCATTCATCTCCCATGTCTAACTTGGAGAACATTTACAAACTCTGAAATATTTCGAAGAATCGAGCATGTACATAACAAGATGTTAAACTGAAGACTTTTTTATCATGTACTGCACCCTACTTTTGATAGTCGCCAATGTTCGATTTTTAAGAACCGGTTTGCATCTCAGAACCACTTTTACATCCCCATTCCTGGGTATCTTTCTTTTCTTAATGAATGTGGAAAAGCCAGTAGCAATGGCTTTCTTTTCATCTTCGCTCCATGCTCTTTTCACTATCTGTCTTTTCTTTTCTTTAACGCAGTCATCATAATCATCATCAGTGGAGCTTGCTTCTGGTTCTGCGTCTGGTTCATATGTCCTATCCCGAACATCATCGTCTAACCCTTAGTATAAATGCAATACTGGTTATGTGAACATAAACCTATACACACAGGGACGTTCAATTGAATGTATAAAGTGTAACAAGAGAAGAAGTAAAGCTGGCAAATGTTCCTCGACTGCCAATGAGCGCGTATGAATACAACTAGACTACGAATCTGGGCAGGAATATGAGACTTATTATATATAAATGAATTATTATGGAAATAATGTTCAATCCAAAAGCGATCCCAATAGCTAAAAAGCTCACGTGAGCGAAGACAGAATTGAGCAAAGAATATTTTTTTTTTTCAGGTGACTGAATACCTCTAAATGAACAGCTCCTATCTTTATGTGGTCTATTGAAAGTTAGACGAAAAACCAAAGTGCCAACCGCGGTTTATACAGATGTTTGTTCTTTGGTTTTCTGTCTAAACTCCAATAGACCGAAAAAATAAAACATTAATAATTAATTTTCTTACATTTCAACCAGAACTTTACACAGCTATAACTGTAGTTTGCAGCACTGCATGTGAACGACCTGTAGTTTACAGCACTCTAGAAATTACGTCACACGACGTCACATTTCGACTAATCAAAACAGTTGTTACATGAGGTTACATGACGTGACGTCACATGTCGACCAATCAAAACTACTTTTGTAAATCACACGACGTCATGCTGTGCTTCTATGAAGGACTACGCAGACTGTTTACTTAGCATATATACACTGTTTTGGGACATTCCTATAACAATATGAGTGAGGAAATGTAAGAAAAGGTTTGGTCTACCAGTTGTGTGGTTTACAGGAAAATAATGCATTTGTGAAAATCGGTTCATTGCGCTAAACAACTTGTTTACTGCGCTCACTTGTCGTTTAGCGCAAGGAACCGATTCACTCATGCATTATTTTCCAGTAAACCACACAACAGGTCGAATAATCCGTATATAATGCAAGTTAAATTTTTAATAATAATAAGCCTTAGAGTGGAAAAGACAATAATGTATTTGATTAAATTTGTGGAAATTTATTATACACAATGGTGCAGTTATACACATCTATGCAGTGTGTTTAGCAACAACTTATGAATAATTAACAAGGACCAACGGGCAAGCCAAATGCCATTCTGTGTTTATGATCTAATTAATCATACCTACCAGCATCTTCCACTGCAGATCTTTCCGAGGGCATCAGCCTGCATTGCTTCCTACGTTCCACTAAATCATCACCGTTTAAACGTCGTTTTCTTGTACCCACAGCTGATACTGTCGCCTCTTTGTACAATCCTTAAAGAGAACCCAAATAAAACTAGAAGTCGAAAGGACATTGCACATACCCGCACCGAATCCTGGACAACGAGGCACAATTGGACAACATTTGTAACAAAAATATATTCCGCCTGATCAGTAGAGGTTGTGGATCTTTTTAACTGGTGTGTGCACATTCTTGGGTCATGAGCAATACACATGTGGAATTTGAACGCCATTCTTAAAAGGTGAAATTATTGAAATAACCAGCTTTTTTAAATAACTCAAAATTCTACACCTTGTCAAGATTAAGCAAATGTTGAAAAACACTCAGAATACCAACTAGATGAAAAGTTACAAATATTTGAAATTTGTGAAAATGGATAACATGCCCATAATTAGAACCGCAGTCGTCCACGACTACATTGTATCCACCTGCCGCCATGTTGGGAAAAAAAAGCAAATTTGATTCGAGAGTTTCTCAGTAGGTGGTAATGCACAGTAGGACGTGGTGTGCAGTAAATGGTGGTTCACAGTATGTGGTGGTGCACAGTAGGAGGTGGTGTGCAGTAGATGGTGGTGCATAGTTTTTTTTATTTTAGTTACTGTAATTGTAATATCCATTTTCTGAATATTTTTAGTTGGTAGACCTAGCTCCAGTAGTTGTTGAGAAACTGACTCGAAACGCAAAGGCGAACTGGGATTTCAGGACACTAATTAAGTGTAAAATTACAAAGTATTGCAAGGACACACATGGGCGGGTGGATAGAGGTGGAATTTTTTTCTTAATGTTTTTTCGTGTACTATATCTCTGCAACTGTTTCACCCATTACCTTGATACTTCACATGGGTGTTTATCATCATTGTCGCGCCCGCTTGCGGAAAGCACGATATAATCGGCATTTTGGCGTCCGTCCGTCCGTCCGTACGTCTGTGTGTCCGGTTAAAGTTTTTCCATCTGCTACATCTCTTTTTTAGCTCACCTGAGCGAAGCTCATGTGAGCTATTGTTACTGCAATGTGTTCGTCGTCGTCGTCCGTCGTCGTCCGTGAACATTTTCAAACGTCTTCTCTTCGGTAACCATTGGGCCTATAGTCACCAAACGTCATGGTCATGGTCCTTAGGTAGGGGGATTACAAAATTGTTAAAATTACATCATTACGTAATCCAAGATGGCCGCCGTCTAAAAATAGCACAAACTCTTCAAAAATCTTCCTTACATGAGTAAGTGGTAGCCAAGTTTGTTAGAACTATAGTTGTAGAGAACATGACTCGAACGCAAAGGTTAACCGGATGCGGACGTCGCCAGAGTGGTGACAATAGCTCTTTTCGTTTTCTTTGAAAACAGACAAGCTAAAAATAATTTGCAGTTGTGCACTTACCCGCTGCCTCACCATCCGCCGCCTTCCCATCTGCCGCCTCACCATCCGCCACCTTCCTATCTGCCGCCTCACCATCCGCCACCTTCCCATCCGCCACCTCACCATCCGCCACCTTCCCATGCGCCGCCTCACCATCCTCCGCCTCAACATCTGCCGCTTCACCGACATCCGCCGCCTCACCATCCGACGCCACACCTACAAATAGTGAGAAGTGGGGCAATTTAGGGAGAGAACTTCACCCACCTCGCCCTGTAAATTGCTCCCTGTATTATAGGGGTCATTCTGTCAAATTTAAGGGACATTAACTTTGTACAAGAGTTGTCAGAAGACAACGAAGCGCGCCCATGGGCGCTTGATAGTCGAAGGTGCAGTTTCTAAGCCTGTGACCTTGACTTTGTTAAGGCTTTCTACCATTTATTGGCAAAACAGAATGATACATAACTTTCATATAAATGTTTCAGTGAAATATCAAAACATTACATGAAGGAAAACAGAACATAATGGCAATTTACCAGAGCATTAAGGTTTCGTACGCACCAAGTATGTGACCTTGACCCTGGGCTCAGCGGGGGTGGGTCGGATGTGGATTTATCACGTGGCGGTAGAGGACGCTTATAGCAATGTTTGTGTAAAATATGAAGCAGGTGCGAGGAAGGAAACAGAAAATATAGGCCATTTACCAGAGCGTTAAGGTTTAGAACGCACTAGATATGTGATCTTGACCCTGGGCTCAGTGGGGGCAGCACGGACATGGATTTGTGACATATTGGTAGAAAACCATCATAGCAATGCGTGTGTGAAATATGAAGCAGATCGGAGCAAGAAAACAGAAAATATAGGCCATTTACCCGAGCGTTAAGGTTTCAAATGCACCAAGTATGTGACCTTGACCCTGGGCTCAGCGGGGGCGACACAGACATGGATTTGTCACACAGCGGTAGAGGACCCTTAGAGCAATGTGTATGTGAAATATAAAGCGGATCGGAGCAAGGAACATAAAATATAGGCCATTTATCCGAGTGTTAAGGTTTCAAACGCACCAAGTATGTGACCTTGACCCTGTGCTCAGCGGGGGCAGCACAGACATGGATTTGCGACATATTGGTAGAAAACCATTATAGCAATGCGTGTGTGAAATATGAAGCAGATCGGAGCAAGAAAACAGAAAATATAGGCCATTTACCCAAGCGTTAAGGTTTCAAATGCACCAAGTATGTGACCTTGACCCTGGGCTCAGCGGGGGCGACACAGACATGGATTTGTCACACAGCGGTAGAGGACCCTTAGAGCAATGCGTGTGTGAAATATAAAGCGGATCAGAGCAAGGAAACATAAAATATAGGCCATTTACCCGAGTGTTAAGGTTTCAAACGCACCAAGTATGTGACCTTGACCCTGTGCTCAGCGGGGGCAGCACGAATGTGGATTTGTCACAGTGGTAGGGGACCCTTAGAGCAATGCGTGTGTGAAATATGAGGCAGATCCCAGCAAGGAAACAGAAAATATAGGCCATTTACCCGAGCGTTAAGGTTTCGAAAGCACCAAGTATGTGACCTTGACCCTGGGCTCAGCGGGGTCGAAACGGACGTGGATTTGTCACACGGCGGTAGGAGACCCTTAGAGCAATGCGTGTGTGAAATATGAGGCAGATCCCAGCAAGGAAACAGAAAATATAGGCCATTTAACCGAGCGTTAAGGTTTCGAAAGCACCAAGTATGTGACCTTGACCCTGTGCTCAGCGGGGGCAGCACGGACGTGGATTTGTCACACGGCGGTAGGGGACCCTTAGAGCAACGTGTGTGAAATATGAAGCAGATCCCAGCAAGGAAACAGAAAATATAGGCCATTTACCCGAGCGTTAATGTTTTGAAAGCACCAAGTATGTGACCTTGACCCTGGGCTCAGCGGGGGCAGCACGGACGTGGATTTGTTACACTGCTGTAGGGGACCCTTAGAGCAATGCGTGTGTGAAATATGAGGCAGATCCCAGCAAGGAAACAGAAAATATAGGCCATTTACCAGAGCGTTAAGGTTTCGAAAGCACCAAGTATGTGACCTTGACCCTGGGCTCAGCAGGGGCGACATGGTGGTAGAGGACATATGTTTGTGTGACATATGAAGCAGATGAAAGGAGGAAACCAGAAAATATAAGCCATTTACCTGAGCGTTAAGGTTTTGATTTTTGAAGACGGACGGACGGACGGACGGACGGACGGATGGACGTTCAAACATACGGTATTTATGAGGCACCGCTATATAAAAGATCAAAGGGTTAGCTCCTAAATATCAAAGTGTTGGCTCCTAAATTTATGAGGCACCGACAATATCAAAGAGATCAAAGGTTACTAACCCTAACCCTAACTCCTAAACCCCGTATGTTTGCCCGGACAGACGGACAGACGGACGGACGGACGCCTACGACGCCGGGGGTATGCCATAAGCACCCCTTCCTTCGGAAGGCACGCTAAAAATGTGTCATTGTTATTAAATGGATTCATTAGACAAGCATAATGCAGAAATCAAACATTAATATTTGCTGGTTAGTTTTAATACTTTTAGGGTCAAGTTAACTTACACAGTATATTTTGACAACCTTCTATATTACTTAATTCGTCATAGATAATTTGAGGGACGTTTATGATCGACTCCCACATACGAAATTGAGGGGTCATTTTTTCGTAATATTAATACCTTCAACTGAAACATCGTTCAGTGACTTTCCTCGGTACTGCCCAACATTTCCACTTTCAATAGCTATGAGAAGTTTGGACACTTTCCCAATCTCAATTGCAGATTCATGCTGCCTGTACACATCCTTATGTATGTTAATGTCATGGCCAAGATGATTTGCTAGCCACTCCAACTCCCCATCCTTCAATGCAAGAACCTGCAATAAAAGCATGTATATGTCTGGCTAACACGTGGTTTACAATTCGTGGAGGACAAGTCTGATGTACATGTAATGTTCTAGTCTATAATAATATGACATGCTACCTTTTATTAGACCTAAAAGATAAATGACGAACCACAGATGCACACGGCGGCAGCCAAAGTCCAATTTCCCATATGTTACGTTTTTGATAATATGGTCACACCTTCGGTGCTCTACTTGCTCAATTGTAGGTTATTTGTTTTTTTTGGAGAGACTGACAGTATTTTTCAGTTATACAACTCACCTGTACAACTGTGGCAGTGTACTTCCTCAGCCGTGTGGTCGATATGATTTCCGGTTTGCTGCACCCAGCATCTCTGGCGAACTTGTTGATGAGCTGTGTAAAACTTGTAGTGGTAGCATGATCAACAAACACATGTCAAAATGGTGTATTGAAAATGTCGCATTCACAAAATAAATGTAAGTGTACATATACTGTACTCGTGTATATTTTTGCGGGTGTAAAATTTCACTAAAACGGTATAAAACACATTTTGCGTGCAAATTTTCACGAAATGAAAATTTAAAGACAATACTGAAATTGTCACTGATGATAGCGGAACCTTTTTTTTTTAATCGCAAATGAAAGAAGCAATTGCCGCCTATTGCTTGTAATAGAGTTAAATGTTTTCAGACGACCTAGAATTAGCTATAACTGTTTGGGCAAGATGCATAGCAGAATGTATGTCTGTCAATAAACATTCACTAGGAACCACGGTTAAATTTGATGCAGAATAAATAAGGTATGGAGCCCAGAAGTTCAGAAATAGAGGATGTTACAGTATGTCCTGGAGTACCCATGGTCTGGGTTGACGACGAAATGAAGCTACTTTCCCAAAATATCTGTGGAACCAATTACAGAGGCACCTTGCTGATACTTACAAATATATGCCCAATTTGTTATGGAAATCACATTTAGTAGTTATCGAGAAATTTACGGCGGAAACAGTGTACATCTTGTCAAGGAACATTAGTATAACCATACACTTAATTGGTTGAATGGTGTTTATAAAAGGTCGGGTGTTCGGTAACTACTAATGTGATTTCCATAAACTTTTTGGGCATATACTTGTAAGTGTCAGCAAGGTGTATATGTACGTTACGCCGGGGCACAATAACCGCTACTTCTGTACTTTCGGGCGCCAAACCTTGTTTATTCTGCGTCAAATTTAACCGTGATTCCTAGTGGATGTTGCTTACAAGAGATACATTCCGCTATACTGTAAACTGAGTATGATTGTTCATTGTAGGCACACACACCTGCCATCCATTTATGGGAGTATTCCTGCCAGGCTGACCAAAGAAATACGAGCCTCGAACATCACACATCAACCTGTTCTGTACCAAAAGATCCATTGCAGTGACCCATTCTGGTTTCAGTAGTAACGGGACCTTCCTGTTCCTTTTTCCGGGCAAATGGATCATATCGAACCTAGATAACAGAATATTATAAGTCATAGTGACTCTGCGAGGGCTACATGGTGTGATATTGCCCGTCTAAAAGCTATATTCCCACGAGGCGCAGCCGAGGGGGAATATAGCTTTCAGACGGGCAATATCACACCATATGGCCTGAGCAGAGTCACTATAACGTATTTGTCATACTGCAAATTCTCTTTTTTACTGTTATATGTCACGACACTTTCATAATGTTGTCCATTTCCATTGAATAACTTTCCACATTTATTTCCAAAATAAACAATAAAAGCAGGATTTAAATCAACAAACATTACTTTTGCATAAATTGATAAATAATTATGAATTTTAGTTGCAGACATCGCACCAAATATTGATTTTGTTGTGAAATATTGATTTATGCAATTCTCTATGGCAATTTGCATGGAGGAGCTGAGGAGGAAGGAGATGAAGCAGACGAAAATGAACAATTTTGGAAATCAACTCCAAAACCTGTATAGATTTATCAGAAATGACCTAACTAAAAAAAACAAAAGTTATATTTTGAAAATCGGTCCAGTAATTCTGTAATTATTTAAGAAAATATAAACTGATTAAACTTTTTATGCTAAATTACTACAGACTTGCGGAATATCTTGTTCCGCCATCTTGTTTCCGGCCATTGAACTAATCAAAATGCTGCAATCTCATATAGCCCGTGAGTGCATGTCATTGACGGCCTATATGGTCTCATATAGACCGTCAAGATGACCAATTAAAAGCCTAGAAACTGATTTGCAGTATGACAAAGTAGCATACAAGTATCTACTACCAGGAAAACAGTGTGGGGTGGGAAAGAGTGTGGGGTGGGAAACAGTGGGTGGGAAAACGATGTGGGAGGGGTGGGAAACAGTGGTGGAGTGGGAAAACAGTGGGAATGGGAAAGATAAGAACGGAAAAAACGTTAAACAAAAGAAAAAAAAATAAAGAAACATGGGAGTGGGAAACAAAAAAAGAAAGCGGAATTGTGATGGGAAAAACATGTGTGGGATGGGAAAGTGTTTGTGGGGTGGGAAACAGTGGTGGGGGGTGGGAAACAGTGGGGTGGGGGGGGAGTGGAAACAAAACAGTATGGAAGTTGGAAACGGTGTGTGAGTGGGAAACAGTGGGGATGGGAAACAGTTATGGTGGGAAACAGTGTGGGATGGGAAACAGTGTGGGAGTGGGAAACAATGTCCAGTCCTTCACACTTCTTTACTCGGTCCTGGTTGGCCACTGAAAGTTTATTTAGGAGTTTATTTGAGTTCACAAGCTCATAGAGCTTTCTTCTGAATCCTTTCACTATTGATATGTTACTGTTGATGTTGTCATATGCTTGTTCGTAATCGTGAATAAACATCGTGTAAACCAAAGTGTATTTGTCTGATCAGGGTCTGTACTCTTTGTGAGTAAAACTAAGTCACAACAGTGCAGACCTTGATCAGACTGTGAAAGATTGGCCTGGATCCAAATTACTTGCGTCGTAATACTGGTTCGAAAGAATGAACCTCATATTTGAATTCATAATTGTGTAGATCCTGATCAGATTGCGAGCATGCGCAGGTTGGTCTGGATCTACACATGTTGCAAACCCAATTTATTGGTTTTATTTTCAACAATACACAATTGTTCGTGATTGGAATTGAAAGTAACAGGGCATTGCTAGTGTAGACCCTGATCAGACAGAGCGGATGCACATGCTGTTCTGGGTCTATACTGGTCATAAACAAAATGTGTCACTCAGTCCTGGTTGGGGTGGGGGGGGGGGCATCGCAGGTTGGAGAGATTCAGACAGAGTTAACTGGATATGAAAGATGATTTGAACGATTCGGTGGCATGACTTAATACTACTTTCATGAATAGTCATTTGACAGTACTGATACACCTACTGGCTTTTACTTTTTCACTTTGGCAGCAAAGTATCCTCGAAATCAGATATGGTGCCTCCAAAAACAGACTTGTGCTGCGCCATGCTACATCAGGCTTGGGTTAACGCTAATTATGACATCTGTTTGTAAAATGTGGCTGTTAGTGTCAGCGCACTTTGGACAACAAATCATAGCAGTTGATCATAGTTCACTAACTTACCATTGCTAGCGACCATCAGCCTGACCAGAGACAATATATGCCTGGCCACTCTATGATCTACATTGTCTTGGAGTAAATTGAACATGTACGGCAGCAGTGACGCACATATACGCTGGTTGGCATCTGAAACATATATAGTTGATTCGGCCAGTTGAGTAGTTTATAGGAAAATGATAAAGTTTTACTTGGTCAAAAGTTTGAGTCAATCACTGAATGCCCATAATTGATGGATTGAATGGGGGTTTACATCCCATGATCTATTTAACAATTATGTCATGTACATATTGTGCTGGATGAAACCCTGCTCGCGACATGTATGCCTGGTTGCAGTGTTCAGTGATTTGAAAGGATCACTTGACTTTGTCATTTTTATTTATAACTCACAGCTCTGCAGTTTGTGCAGTGCAGTAGTAGTAGTAGGAATAGTATTCTTTATTTCTTTATTTACGTTTAAAATATAGCATTTGCTACCAGTGTATACTCAGACGAGCCTACACTTCCGAGCAGTCTGGTGAGGGTCAACACAGTGCAATACATGTACTTAAAAATACATTTTTATATGTAAATCAATTTCATTGATAACACAATAGAAATAATCATGGATTGGAGATATATATTAAAAAAAAATGTGTTTTCAATGGTATTTATCATATGCATGGTAGGGGCCGTTTTGACCAGGGGCCGTTTTGACTAATTTCTGAAATCTTTTGGGCCGTTTTGACCAATTAGGGGCCGTTTTGACCAGGGGCCGTTTTGACTTGCTCCCATATGAAATGCCGCACGAATCGCAGAATGACGTCAGTGTGAGTGCTTCGTCAAGTCTACGAAAGGGAAAAAACAAATAACCAACACTCTTGCACGTGGTGGCCATCCGAGTTCCTCTATTTTTAGGATGGTTTGCGAATGACCATGCGTCTAGATGAAGACATAAAGCATGTTAAACCAAAAATATATAGTACTGTCCACACAATTTCTATATGTACACTCTCAACATAAACTGTTTAACAAATCTGAATCCTTTAATTTCAAAACGTCTGCTGTCCACACAAACTATATATGACTGACCACACAAACTGTATATAGCAATGTCCACACAAGATAATATATAGTACTGTCCACACAATTTATCTATGTACACTCTCAACAGAAACTGTTTAACAAATCTGAATCCTTTAATTTTATTTCAAAATGTCTGCTGGTGAAGATTCTTTAAAATATTCCATACGGTAAATGTTGATGATGGACGTAGTCGTGAGAACATGACTTTTCTGAACTACTGATTTGGTTGTCACTCTTACAACTATGATGGACGACGCATACCGCACAACAAACACAGAGTCACAGACCGATCATGCTCAGGTGAGCTAAAAAAACATTTGCTTTAAAGCAAAGCATGGATGACTTCTTAGGTTTTTAATTATTTAAAACACACGTTACTCAATTGAAAATGTCGGTGGCCCAACGGACCATCAAGATTTCATGAGTCACTGGTCCTCCACAAGAATCACCGGTCTCAGTGTCGATCGAGCCCTGTATGAAAATTACAAGTTTAAAATTATCTGAGGACTCACCCCTTTGTATCTATTCGACACTCGGTATAACATTCACAAACTTGATGTCAAATTGCTGAGTAAATGTAATAATTTTCAAAGCATCTTCCAATGAATACACATAAGTTTCATATGTTCCATGTCTATTGTTGAAACTGTTGAAGTGATCAATTTTATTCAGGAAGCAATAATTATTTACTTTCTCATATGCTCTAAAACTATTACAAGCTATGTAACCAGCACATGGCTGTTGTGCAGTAGACATTTTAAAATGGCCGACGGACAGCTTCCTGTGAACATATGAGCTTATTAAAAAAAAGCTTCCACATATTATGGGTTTAATCCTTATTGCTTCAAGTCTTGTCTTTATCCCAAAGGTTGGTATGATTATATTGATTTGATTTTAAAGTTGGAATAGTGTTTAGAATAATCCAAACCAAAATAATTAGGGCACTGCATGGCATTGAAGGCCAGATTTTCAACTGCGCAATTATCAAGTACCGGTACGCGAAATTTAGAAGGAATAAATTTTAAAAATTTAGAAGGAATAAATTTTAAAACATTTTATTACTTTGCCAGTCTCTTAAATTAAATGTGGACAAATATCTTACGATAAATTACGGCCGGTAAAACGGAAACGTGCTTGTTGTTGTTGTTGTTGTTCCTTCCTTTATTTGGAACGGTTTAGTGACACCTAGTCCAAGGGAAGTAATCGATATGCTGCGGTATGTGGACAGGCTTAATACGTGGACATTTCGCCGGACCGGTCTTAATGTAATGGAAAGCATCTGCATTTAAGTTTTCTGCGGACATTCGGTTGTGTGGACATCTGATGTCCACGCAACTTTGGCATGTCCACATAACGAGGGGATATACCCACATATGTCCACACAACGCGGTAAGTATGAGAGTATATATATAAAGTCACCTGGATAGTGGGCCTGAGTTTTCAAACACATTTATTGGGGCCATTATTTATATATTTATATATGTGTAGTGGGTCCGTGTATTTTAAACAGTTTTATTTGGACCATTATATATATATTTATCTTAGTGGGTCTGTGTGTTTCAATCCGATTTATTGGGACATTATATATATATTTATGTGCAGTGGGTCTGTGGGTTTCAAACAGATTTACTGAGGCCATTAAATATATATTTATGTGTAGTGGGTCTGTGTGTTTCAAACAGATTTACTGGGGCCATTATATATATATTTATGTTTAGTGGGTCCGTGTGTTTCAAGCCAATTTACTGATCCTTTATTTCCGATTTATGGGGCCATATATGTTTATGTTTAGTGGGTCCGTGTGTTTCAAGCCGATTTACTGGGGCCATTATATATATGTTTATGTTTAGTGGGTCCGTGTGTTTCAAGCTGATTTACTGGGGCCATTATATATATAGTTATGTGTAGTGGGTCTGTGTTTCAAGCCGATTTACTGGGGCCATTATATATATGTTTATGTTTAGTGGGTCCGTGTGTTTCAAGCCGATTTATTGGGACCATTATATATACAGTGGAACCCCTCCAAACCGGACCCCCTCTATACCGGAATTCGCGCTATACCGAACATACGACCACGTCCCGAATATTCTGCTATATAAACACATTAGTTTCTACCCCTCTATTCCGGAACCCCTCTACTCCGTAATCCTGACGCCATTTCAAGTGCCAAAACCATATTTCAGCGTTAAAATAACCCCGGAAAACCGGAAACACGGTCACCTGTCAGGATGTCATCCAAGAAATACACCGCGCCCAATTGCAATGTTGTTGTTTCAAGCGGGTGTCAAAATCACACTGTGTTTACAATAGACTGGTTCCCGGTAGTATTGTTCAGCTCTGGTTCCCAAAATGCGGAGCCACGAGAATGAGACGATTCTAACGGACTCCCAACTTGACATTTGTGTGGAAGAAATAACAAAATTGATCAAATTACGCACATTAACTTGAGCTCTGTACAAGCGCTATCCATGCGTGTAATGCGCTAAGCGGCGTCTTTTTTTAACGTCATAAGCGGCATTACAAAGTTAAGTGAGTGAGTGAGTGAATAGGGTTTAACGTCCGCTTTTCTGACATAGAGGTACAAGCCTCAGGGAGTCTACACGCAGACGGGTCAACGGGGTCGAGTCCCATATCCACCTGTCCAAGGGGGGTAAATCCCAACTTCAGAACTCAATATTTACAATCAAAATATATATTCAGTCCTGAAATTAGAACAACCTGATCTGGTGCCAGGCCCTCGCCACACCAGCATCATTTATCCCATCCCTAAAAGTAATAGGATTAGCACTAATCTTACTTTTATATATGGGGCATAGCCCGACTCAACTCTCACATACAAGAAAGCCAAAAATGTACATGAGGGCCAAATCCGGTATAGTGGATTCCGGAAAGTATGAACCCAATCGTTAAGCCAGTTTAGTCGCCTTTTACGACAAGCAATGGCTACTGCAGCACTATTCTCAGGATCAGTTGATCCCGCCCCGGTGCCTGCACGGGGCATTACAAAGTTAAGAATCTATTCAATACATGCAACCTAAATACGAGACATGTTTGCTGTTTTACAAGCTCATTACAATAGCATGGTTCATAATTTAATTATACACGTATAATTATGTGTAGTGGGTCTGTGTGTTTCAAACAGATTTACTGGGGCCATTATATATATATGTTTATGTTTAGTGGGTCCGTGTGTTTCAAGCCGATTTATTGGGACCATTATATATATAGTTATGTGTAGTGGGTCTGTGTGTTTCAAACAGATTTACTGGGGTCATTATATATATATTTACGTTTAGTGGGTCTGTGTGTTTCAAGCCGTTTATTGGGACCATTATATATATAGTTATGTTTAGTGGGCCTGTGGGTTTCAAACAGATTTACTGGGGCCATTATGTATATATAGGGTATGTGTAGTGGGTGTAGTTTGATTTCGCCGTTGTACGAGGTATTGAAGTAAAACATGAAAGTTGCATGCGCCACATGAGTGAAGTTTGTTGCAGAAACCTTTTACCTTTGACCTCTAAGTGTGACCTGACCTTTCATATACAGATCTGAATAACAGGCATAACAATAATTTGTGGTCAAAATTTGATTTAAGCTTTAGGAAATTTTCTCCAGTACATTCAGAGTTATTGCTGGATGATTTACAACAAGAAAATAGCATTGCTGGATGATTTACAACAAGAAAATAGCAAAAACAAGGCTATCGCACCGGCGTATCTCGCCAAACGAAGTCAGAAAGCTCAACGAGTGCAGATTTTCTATCCAAAATGTGCAGGGTACCAAGCCATCAATAATGTGAAGCTATCTGTAAAATGTCATTGACATCAGCCCAATAGAAGTCGAGATATGAAACAGTTGGGGTGATTTGGACCAGAGTCGGACAGGAGTTGGACGTTGCGGCGATGGCATATTTTCTAGTCGAGAGATGAAACAGTTGGACGTGAGGTGTGACGGACAGATGGACACATTTTGGATCCCTCCATCTCGCTTCCCACTAAAGTGGGCTCGATAAAAAGCTGGAAGTGATGTACGGGTTCAAATGCATGCCCCTGAAGTTTTCGTAGATACACAAAATTGTGCAACTACATTTGTTTGCTGGGGTTTAACGGCCTATCAACAGCTAAGGTCATTTAAGGTTTAGTACTAAATCCCATATATTACCTGTACATGTACATGCTCAAGTACATGTACAAATGGGGGGAAAATCCCAAAATCAGAACTGAATATTTACAATAAAAAAAAGCTATATATTCAGCCCTGAAATCAGAATGATCCTGATCTGATGCCAGGTCCTCGCCACACCATAATCACTTGGCCCCCTCCCAAAAGCAGTAGGATCAGTAATAATCTTACTACTTTTATAATGGGCAATAACCCAATTCAACTCCCAAGTAACAAAATAGCCGAAGATAAAAACGTACCTGAGGGTCAAGCCAAGCAACTCGTGATTCCTATGAGGTACCCATACCGTTAATCTACGCCGTCGCGTTCGCCCGACCAACCACCCATAACTACATTTGTATGAGCAGCAACTCATCCGGATTCCATAAGTTATGTTCAGTCCTCTCCACTGACGTGGACCTCTGATAAGCCAACTGGTTTCATTTATATTCATTTAAAAATACGGACAAGTTGATCATGTTACCCGTATACCCGTCGAGTCCATACATAATATAGGTCTGTTGGTCATATATGTGACCTTTGAATGGTTCATTCTCAGCATACGTGCTAACAAACATTTTGCTAGTTTCTGTCTATGAAACTACCGGTAATCGTTCAAGGAAAACATAGTCAATTTTACAAGCTCTTACAATCTTGTTAACGAAAAGCGGAACAAACGCACATACAGACCGACAGGCAAGGGAAATACTATATGGCCATCCTCAACCATTTTGGGTTGTAAAATCACTTCGCCCATCCTATCCACATTACTTGCCTTTTATTAGTAGAGGTTAGTAGGGATGTTTCATCTTGGGACTACAGTAGGGCCACTTTGCAGGTTACCTACACGAACGAAACTAGATTACACTTGTACGAAATAAACATAAACCAGGTTTATCACATCACTCTATACATTTTGAAAATTGACTATGTTTTTAATAATTAAAGTAGAAATCTGGCGAATCTTACAGAACAAATGCGGAATGATCATTCGCATTTGCCCTGAAAGTCTTGCATAATATCTAATAGATTCACAATCGCAAATATTAAATTCTGGTTATGGCAACACACAGTGACCTAATCATGTTATCCCATTATGTATGCCCATCTAGAAACTAGGTTCGTTGGCCATACAGGTAACCTTTAAAATGGCCTTAATGTCACATTATCTGTTTGCACAATTAACGGGCATTAAAAACACAACTATTCAACCAAATTCAAGTCCATTTATTTTCTGACATAAGACACAAGAGGACAGCAATGGCCGTCTAACGCTCACTGAGCATAATCATGGCAACTAGAAAATTATCTATACATGTATACATACATTTGTAAATGGAAATCAATAAAACTCAAAATAATTCTGCAACCTTGACCTTGGGCATAGCGGCACCATGAGCTTTCCGCAGAACAATGCGGGATGGTGTTACAAATGCATCATAAAATAGTGAATCATTCCATCGAGAGAAACATACATTACAATGAATCAACTGGAGCATTAAGTTTTTGAAATTGTGCATTTTTCAAGTCTGTGAGCTTGACCATGGGCATAACAGGCACCATGGGCTTTCAACAGAATGATGCGGGACGATGTTACAAATACATGTATGAAATATTGTTTTGTTTGTTTGTTTATTGGTGTTTAACGGCCTATCAACAGCTAAGGTCATGTAAGGCCGGGCAAACAGGTTCGATCCCATTTTAACCTGCTGCATTGGGGGGAAAATCCCAAAATCAGAACGGAATATTTACATCGAGATACAACATATTCAGCCCTGAAATTAGAATAACCTGACCTGGTGCCAGGTCCATACCAAACCAAAGTCACTTGGCCCCTTCCCCTATTTAAAAGTAATACCGGTAGGATTACTCTTATAAGGGGTATAACCAGATTCAACTGTCACATACAAAATGCCAAAGACGTATGTGAGGGCCAAACCAGGTCTCCAGTCGGGATTCCGGTAAGGATGAACCCCGATCGTTAAATTACCCATCGCGTGCTCCCACCTGCCACCCTTGTATGAAATATTAAACCATTCCAATGAGAGAAACGGACATTAACCCGAGTGTCAAGTTTTCTTCGAAACTGAGCATTTTCTAAGTCCGTGACCCTGACCATAGGTATAGCAGGCACGATGCACTTTCCACAGAATGTGGGATATTGCTACAAACGTATGTATGAAATATTGATCCATTCAATCCAGGGAAACAGACATTACAATGAATTCACCAAAGTGTAAAGTTTTCAGACAGACACGCAGAAAGTGCTATATAATCAGCACGATGGTGTCTGTTTGTTTGTTTATTAGTGTTTAACGGCCTATCAACAGCTTAGGTCATGTAAGGCCGGGCAAACGGGTTCGATCCCATTTTAACCTGCTGCATTGGGGGGAAAATTCCAAAATCAGAACGGAATATTTACATCGAGAACAAATATATTCAGCCCTGAAATTAGAATAACCTGACCTGGTGCCAGGTCCATACCACACCAAGCCACTTGGCGCGCGCGCGGCCCTTCCCCTAAAATAGGATTACGAATATCATAATACTCACATAAGGGGTATAACCAGATTCAACTGTCACATACAAAATGCCAAAGACATATGTGAGGGCCAAACCAGGTCTCCAGTCAGGATTCCGGTAAGGATGAACCCCGATCGTTAAATTACCCATCGCATGCTCCCACCTGCCACCCACACTTTCTGCGTATAGTAAATATCTAATTTTAATGCACCTCTGTTCCCAGCAACTGTTCTCATTGGTCATCGAATACTAAGGCTAATTTGCAGACTGTAAACTCTCTGACACCAATCGATTTACAAGAGAAAATCCAGTACCGTGAGATGTCACACAATTACGACGTCACAAATACAATGTCAAAATCATGCCATTACAATGGTCCAATTTCTTTTCAAGCTCGGCCCACAAGTCATTTATCTGGGAAATTAAATACCTTGTGGGTGGTATTTATGTCTTGATGAACCTGAGCATTAAAGGCATATAGTTACAATATGAAGCAATTTTGTTTGTGATTTTTCCAACAGAATTTATGTTTGATATACATAGCTCAGTAATTTGCAACTAGAAAATAACAACAACAAACAAGAGTTGTCAGAAGACAACGAAGCTTGCCTGTTGGCAGCTTTCACTCAAACTTGGCAGTTGTATAAAAAACATGAATATTATATAACTTGACCTTGGGTTAAGAGGTGTGTGGTGGATTTGTTATGGCATGTATGAAAAATATCAAGGCACTTCCTGTAAAGAAACAGAAATTATATGAAATTTACCCCAACGTTAAGTTTATGAACGCACTAAGTGTGTGACCGTCACCTTGGGGCAATGAGTGGGTGCTGGGTTGTGGAGTTGTTACAACATGATAGAACGTCATCAGATGAATGCATGCATGAAATACAAAGGTGTTGCAAGAAAATAATAAGAAATTTACCCCAACGAAAAGTTTATGAACACACTAATCAGACAAGTGTATGTATTAAATATCAAGGTTTGGGTGGTGGGTCATGGATAGAGGGTCATCTGAGGAATGCATGTATGAAATAACAAGGCGTTCTATGAAAGGAAACAGATGTTACAAGACATTTACCCCAACGTTAAGTTTATGAATGTGCCAAGTTTGTGACCTTGACCATGGGGTAAGGGGTGGGTCATGGAATTGCTATAGCACGATAGAGTATCATCAGATGAATGCATGTATGAAATATGAAGGTGTTCCCTGTAAATAAACAGAAGTTACACAACATTTACCACAACGTTAAGTTTATGAACATGCTAAGTTTGTGACCTTGACCTTGGAGTAAGGATTGGGTGGTGGGTCATGGATTTGCTACAGCATGATAGAGGGTCATCTGAGGAATGCATGTATGAAATAACAAGATGTTCCATGAAAGGTGACCTTGACCTTGGGGTAAGGATTGGGTGGTGGGTCATGGATTTGCTACAGCATGATAAGATGGTCATCTGAGAAATGCATGTATGAAATAACAAGGTGTTCCCTGAAAGACATTTACCCCAACGTTAAATTTGTGGACGCCGACGACGCCGGGAGTATGCCAGAAGCTCTTCTGGAGAGCTAAAAATGAGAAAAAATGTGAGGTTATGGGCGGGTTCAAACTCACACCCTCAAGGTACGTGGAATTTCAACTACATTTGCACATAGGCAGCAACCCATCCGGCTTCTAAAAGTTATTTACTGTATTGTCTTCATCCATGCGGATCTACTATCATAAGCAAACAGGTTTCATTTATATTTGATTTAAAGAAATTTACACAATGTGTTCAGTTCTCAGCATATGCGCTGACGTACATCTTGTGTTTTTTTGTCATTGACACAGACAACTCGCAAAATGTGCTTTTAATAGAATGTATGCCGAGAATTGAACACAATCGTCTGTATCTTTCTTTAAATATAAACTAAACCACTTGGCTTATCGGAGGTCCGCATCAATGAAGACAACAATGTACATACTAGGCAATTACTAACAATTTTTGAAAACTATTAATGTTTATAAATTCTCTTTACTGATATTATGTACGGGAAATTACTCGAGACACAGTCAAAAGAACAATTATATTGTGTCTGACGATTAAGGCTAAATTACCACATAACATATTTGTCAGTAAGCGAGAGCTTACACAGTTATCACACAGAAACCAAATAGTTTAGACAAGTGACCCGGATATACAGAAGTAAAGTAATCATACGAAAACGTTACGAACGGACGGACGAACGGACAAGGTGATTCCAGTATACCCACCCGACATTTCTATTAGCCCAAAAACAATAATAGCCCATAAATTGTTTCTATTTTAGCTCCTTATCCCAATATGTTAGCACAGACAGATGTACAGGTAAACTATTGGTTCCCTTAATCTCGCTTCTCACAACAGTGGACTCGATAAAAATTATATTCAATGCTGAAATTGCAATAATTGAGGTCCATAATATAAATGAGTGCCAGAGGTCACGATATGCGCCCGTCGAGGCATCGTCAATGAATGGCAAAAATAGGTCAATGTCACATTAGGGTCAAATGGTATGTCGCTGATGTACCATTAGCTGATTGTTGTGTGCATGTATACTGAGTATGAAGTAAATCAGCTGAAATGTGTAGAAATAGTACAAGACAAGAATAAAGTTGCATTTTGTTAGTTGGAACAAGATGCATATTAATATGAGGACCCGGCACAACCACACATATCTCAACAATATTTATCAAACATTCAGTGTTGAAGAGAGGGAACGTATTTGTAAGTTAACAAGAGCTGTAGGAGAACAGCATAGCTCGACTATGAGGGTTGTCGATGTACACATAGCTTGACAAACAAGGTGGTTGCAGCCTGCATAAAAACCTTAACCAAGGTTGACTAAAAAACTTAACGAAGGGAAATTAAGTAAGTAATTCAAGGTTAAATGTAGGTCAATGACAGATATAGGTCAGGGGTTATTGATGTACATCACTAGGAGTGAAGTCCAAGTAGGTTGCATGGAGTACAACTTGCTATTAAAAGGTGCTCAAGGTCTAGGCAATTAGATGTACATCCACTGAGGTTGTCCATGATGTCAGTAACTTGACTATATTAACCAAGAACTAGTCAGGGCTTAGTGTCATCCTATAAAAATTAACCAAGATCACTGTCCTACAACTTGACTAAAAACCTAACCAAGGGGAAATAACTAAATAATCCAAGGATAAAAGTAGGTCAAGGTCAAATATAGGTCAGGGATTATTGATGTACATCACTAGGAGATGAGGTTGTCCAAGTATTGTTGATGTAGGCCCAGGAGTATTCCATATACAAGCTTGACTATAAACATTAACCAAGTAATTGAAGGTTAAATGTAGGTGAAGGTAAAATATAGGTCAGGGCTTATTGATGTACATCCCTATGAGAAAAAGTTATCCAAGTATGGTGGCTGTATGCACAATAGTATTCCATATACAAGCATGACTAAAAACCTTAACCAAGGTTGACTAAAAACCTTAACCAAGGGGGATTAACTAATTAAGTCAAGGTTAAATGTAGGTCAAGGTGAAATATAGGTCAGGGGTTGTTGATGTACATCACTAGGAGATGAAGTTGTCCAAGTATGGTTGGTGTAGGGTCAGGTGTATTCCATCTACAAGGTTGACTAAAAACCTTAACCAAAGAGAATTAAGTAAGTAATTGAAGAGGAAATGTAGGTGAAGGTCAAATATAGACCAGGGGTTATTGATGTACATCCCTATGATAAAAGGTTTTCCAAGTATGGTGTCTGTATGCACAATAGTATTCCATGTACAAGCTTGAGTAAAAACCTTAACCAAGGTTGACTAAAAACCTTAACCAAGGTGACTTAAGTAAGTAATTGAAGAGGAAATATAGGTCAAGGTGAAATATATATCAGGGGTTGTTGATGTACATCACTAGGAGATGAAGTTGTCCAAGTATGGTGGGTGTAGTGCCAGTAGTATATAAGAAAAGAAAAGTTTGAAGTTATGGATGTATGCACAATCCGAATGTTATATGCCCTGCCATTGCACACCTCCACCCCATTTGACAATGAGTATTGTTTTTTGTATGCCCCTACACGGGCATAAAAAAAACAATACTTATTGTCAAGGTTTGCTGGAGGAGGTGGTCATGGTGCCATGCACATTTTTAACATAAACAGACTAAAATTTGACCTGCAGTTTGGGCATAGAGTTAGCATGATGTAGTATAAAAGTGTGAATAAATTAGCAAGTTGAAAGGCAATATTTTTGTCAAAGATTATTTTTTCCACATGAAAAGGAGAGGTGCACATATGTTTAGAATGCATGTGTTAAGTTTCAGAATGTTTCGTTGAAAACTGTGGGAGGAGTTGATGACACAAACTTGGCACTCCAATATGCAGAAAAGTGTGGAAAAATGACCATTGAGTTGAAAACGTGATATTTTTGTGAAAAACAAATAATTTCTGCATGAAAGGGGAGGTGCACATCTTCAATATGTTTAGAATGCATGTATGAAGTTTCAGAATGATTGGTTGTAAACTGTGGGAGGAGTTGATTACACAAAGTTAGTGGTCCAAACTAAGTTAACAGACAGACGGATGGACAGACAACGTCATACCATAATATGTCCGTATAAACACACCACCATCCACTATTGCAGTGTATAATCCAATCCAGCTCTGATACACTTTACAAATATTTAATGCCTTACCAGGCGAGATATGGAGGATGAATCCATCGTTCATTTTTTTCATCATATCGCCACCCAGAAAAGTTTCAAATTATTTTGTTCCCAAGTTACAGCCCTTGATTGTACTTAGGCACTTGCATGAATCTGTCCACCTTTTGTCCAAGACATTCTCACCATTCAAGGGAAAGTTTCATGAAGATCCACCAAATGGGGAGCATATGTGTTGGACAAAAATGGAAAAATAATTAATTTGACTGGAACAACCTCACGAAATGCAATACTCATACCGCGCATGAAAAAGGTATGCAACTCCAGCAAAAAATCACCAGAATGGCCGGACAATACGAATTAGTCCGTCTACTGTATATTTTCTGTGAATGTTCACAAAAATGCAGTGAATGGTGCAGAATATTTGTCATACAAAAAGTGAACGGATGTATGTATGGGCCTAATTAAGTACTATCAAGGGCTACAACTTTGGACAAAAAAATCGCACCAGCATGACATAATAGTATGCTACAATATTGCTTCAGTGAATGTTTTGTCCAAGATGTACGGTACGAACTGTGGGACTGCAATGTCCCAGACAAAAAGAAAAGAGACAAATGGATAACTAAAGGCAACTCGCTTTTCAGCGTGGCCCAAATTAGTGGCAGAAACGTTAGCATTTCCAAAGAACACATTCAAGAGTTCATTCATTGTTTTTTGTGTGGAGAATGCAGGATGCATACCCGGGTGTAGATTTTCCGCACTGTCCATGGAAATTCCATGGAAATTCCATGGAAAATTGTCCATGGAAAAAGACCGGAGTATTTGGACAACTTTCCGCCCTTTTTCCGCCCTTTTTCCATAGCATAAAAGTTGAGAAAAATATAAACACAATTCTGTATTTTCCGGAGTATTGGATAATTTCCGCACATAATTTCCATGGAATTTCCATGGACGTCGTCCGCTTTTTTTCCGTGGAATTTCCGCACCGACCTTAACTACCCAGAACTCTCAGCTGGCCTGACCATAAGTTAGCCCACCAATCATTTTTATAGCAACAGTGACCTTGACCCGAGATGGGCAAATCCAATATTCATTAAGCGTCTTGCTTTCATTAATATCGATGCACATGTGAAGTTCCATGAAGATCAGACAGACAGAACTAAAGGTATCGAGAGGTAATCTTTGGCACATAAAGCAGTATATATTTAGCAACAGTGACATTGGATGACAGAGCCCATATTCATGGTATTGTGGCAGGGTCTCAATTCCATATAATTTGGACCCTTTTTGTAGTCAAATAATAGGGGATTTCAAATTTGTTAAGGGACATAGGCAATTTTAGGTGGACCAAAGTCCCTGGGCTCGCTTTAGGCACAACGCTCCAGTCGTGGGGACACAAAAATATTATGGACGGACAAGGGTGAATCCTGTCTACCACTACAAAATATTTTGTAGAGGTGGAGTACTTTGCCACTAATAAAAAAACCACTCAGTGAAATAAAATTTGATCTTTATGTAAGACACAATGAAACAAACAAATATCCTCAATTATTCGTGTCCTTTCACCCGTGACGGCTTCACCACCTCGTGCAACTTCTCGAGTATGGTCACCTCCCGCTGTCCATATAGTTCTTGGATGATGTCTGAAATGGTAAGGCAAACATTATGTGAAAACAAAAATATAACTGAGCTGTCTTGATTTTGCGGATTATCCCAAATGTTTATTTTCATGACATTTTAATGCATCACCACATAATTATGATCTGCAATTTTTTCCAACTCCATTTGACCAGCATTTCCATAAAATAAAAGCATGCAGTTAGATGATTTTCTCATAGCTTGCTCCATAAGGCCATATGAATTAATTTGTAGCATATAATGATTATAATCTGTATATTGGGAAAATGGGGGGGGGGGGTTGGGGGACGGTTAACCGTTATTATATTTCATTGTAAACAGTGTTGGCCAGTGTTGACCATAGTGCCCCGAATGGCTCACCTGTAATTAATGCCAAACAAACCTGAACCCAGGAGCTCCGACAAGAACAGCAAAAGTTCAAATGTCCAACTTACCAACAACGACAGCCAGCCCTGTTCTGTCTCCAAGAGGCGTCTTGTCTTTCCCTGGATGAAGGCTAAGGCTCCTTCCCATATATTCCGTTGGCGTGTACAGGCAACGGAATAATAATTTTGCTGCTTTGCTGTACTCCGTTATCCCAGTCAGCTTGTTCACCAGTTGACCCTATGAGCATAACAAATATTTTCAGCCATATTTAGATAAATATATATGAATTGTATGTTAATACTTGTATATGTGACCTGCGTGTCAGACACTACAACAGCTTGACAGAAGACTAGTCATGCAAAGTTGGGCACACAAAACATATCATTACAATGAACCATAATACATATTTCCTCAGTTATGCCCCACCACCATTATAAGTGGACGAGGCAATTAGTGTTACATGTACCCTTGCCAAGTTGGCCGACTGTCCCGAACATTGTAAATCATAAAACTTTTTCAAACTAATAGTTAGAGACATGACACTTTATATTTAGCTTCTGTATGATGTTAGAGTAGATCTATGCAAAGTTTACTTAGATTAGACCCTCGGGTCACGGATTATCATAGGATATTATAGTATGGGTGCATCTTCCTGAGCAATAAATTACTATACTTGCTTACTTACTCTTGTAAGTCCATTGTAGGTGGTTTCCGAGTCACTGGACTTCGCAGCAGCAGCAGCAGGGCGAGCCTCACACATCTCATGTGGTCGAACAGGCTGTAGTGGCTGCAATAAGACCAGTCTGCGTATCTTTCTATGGAAACACTGGAAATTTATCAGTCCTAAGAACATATTAAAATTAGCTGACACATTAACAACGAGTTTGTGTAATTGTGGCATAACTTTGTATGTAGCTTACATATATTACAGACTTTTTTTTACAGTTTGGGAAATATAAAACGGGTTGAAATAAGAGGCTGTTCGCTTGCCTGTGACGTGTTTGTTTTCAGGCGGGTAAGTCAATCTTGCATGCAATCTGAGACTGTCAGGAAAAAATCAAAATTCCTGGTAAAATCTGATGTTAAACTTATTTTCTATCTTTGCCCATTTTAAGTAGTCAATCAATCTATTACTTTGATTTGACCTTCAGGTCACGGATTGTCATTGGATATAGCATGGGTGCATCTTCATGAGCAATAAATGACTATACTTACTGATGTCAGTCCAGTGTAGGTGGTTAAGTGTGAGTGACTGGGTGTTGTAGCAGCAGCGGGGCGAGCATCCCACGTGTCACATGGCACAGGCTGTTGTGTCTGGAATAAACCAGTCTGCATATCTTTCTATTGAAACACTGGACATTTATCAGTGCTAAGAACATACACATTGATGTTTGTGTAATTGTGGCATAAATTTGTACAGCTTAAATATATTTTACATCTTGGGAAATATAAAACTGGTTGAAATAAGGGTGTCTGCTTGCCTGTGCCGTATTTGTTTTCAGGCGGGTAACTTGGGCAAGTCAACCTGTGAAAGGCCACTCAAAGGGTTAGTGAAGGGGCCCTTAATAATTATACTGTCAGTAAAGGCTCCTGGAGGCATGGTGGTTTATTTATTACATCTGGAGAAGAAATTCTACTGGTTTGTTCATACTTACTTTTAATTAATGAAAAGTCTTACCTTTAAAAGTGATATTGCATTCTCGGCAACAACTAATCTTTCTTGAAGCTGGTAAAAGGAAAATGAAATACAATTATCCATTAATTCTCATTTTTGACTAGATATTTAAGAATTTCTGGTTCTATAATAGTAGATTCATATTTGTAAGTATGAAAGTAAGTGGGAAAATCCAAAATTCTTTTCTGTCATATATATATATGACATGGTATTTGGAATCGCGTGCTCAGTGTCACAGATTCAAAAATATAACATGTGGTTCGATTTCTGGCTGGGTCGCATTGAATATACAGACATTACTAATTAGGTACAATTAAAGGTAATTACCTGAAAATTATTGGAAGTAAAACCCACTTAATGAAGATTCGCTGGACACTGAAATACTCCGTACTTATTAATAGTATACATTTGGGCATTAAAATATTCCAATTAACAAGAAGTGCATCGTTAGCACTAAGCTAATCTTCTCCTCGCCGGGTCTTCATTATAAATCGAGCCATGACCTTCGGCATAGGAGCCCGGGTATGTATAATGTGTCACTAATATGTTCAGGTATACACTCACAGTTGCTAAGTAATATTGAAATCCATTAAGCAGTTCCAAAGAAATTGAGTTATGTACGTACTTTGGAATTCCAGCCCCACAGGGTGCTAACATCCTGGTACATCCCTTGCATCTGCCTCTCCAATTTGAGGCACCCGGAACAAGATCTGTCTGTATAGTTAATATAAAAAGCATGTTCAATCATTGTTGTATTCCCTATGAATATACTTGATTTTTGTTTAACCCTTTCAACACCAAGTAACTGGCTGTTCCATGCCAATGGCTATCACTATTTCATTGGCCCATTCAAAATTTCAGGCTAACCCACTGTTTATTTTTTCCTAAAATAATTTGAAAACTACAAAGAGTGGAGATCCTGATGGAACTGCAGACTGAATCAGCACTGTTTCAAACTTTCACTTTATATATAGGTCTGTAGTGTTGACAGAGTTAACTCTTTTGAATGCTTGGGAATATTTAAAATATTGCCTTCTGAAAACAATGAAAATGTCTTGAAATTTCATTAGAATTACATTATTAAGATGCAATTCTAATGAAATTCCATGACATATTTGAAGATTATTTTCACCGCCTTAGATTTCTCATTAGGAACCAGCTCATGTGCAGTGTTGTATCATCAATTTTAGCTAGCGAGTCTTGAGTTTACCATTTCTGATAAATCAATGATTTCAGTGTCAGAGGCAAATCTGAACAAGAGCTGTCAGAAGACAACGAAGCGCACCAGGTGGTGCTTGATTTTGAGAAAAGATAGCCCATGTGGCACAGGGCAGTAGAACACACCAATGTGTGTGTGAAATATGAAGCAGACCGGGGCAAGGAAACCAAAAATATGGACCGTTTACGTTAGTGAGGGTTAAGGTTTTGTGGCCCACCAAGTATGTGACTTCGACCCTGTGCTTAGCGGACGGATGCCGGGGTATGCCATAAGCGCTTAGCGGACGGATGCTGGCGTATGCCATAAGCACTCCTTCCTCTAGAAGGCGAGCTAAAAATGTGGATTATATTTGGCACATGGTGGGGATACAGACCTAGATAAAACACTGCATGTGCACCTATATTGTTTGTAAACAGTTGTATGTTATAATATACAATACAGAGGAATTAATACTTATACATACCTTGGCGACAGTTCTCGTTCTGGGGGGAGAACGGTTGATAAAGCGGGCCCATCCACTCATTGGGAGTCTGAGGAAACTCACACAGTGGTTGGTAGCTGATCTGCTCTTGATTTTCTGCGGGGGGTCTAAAATATATGTTTATGTGATGGCATTGACCATATGTTATGTTGATATTTTTCTTAGCAATGTGTCAGGGATTGGCACGCCTCTTTATACCAGGTGGTCGGCAAGGTCACTGGATTCCGAAGACAACAAGCGCACATTAGCACAAGTTAGCCAATCCCCTCACCGGACTTGGGCGTAGGAACCCCAGAACATAAGTGTCACTCTAATTAAATATGTTCAGGTATACAATGTTGCCGAGTATTAATGAAATCCATCAAGCACTTTCACAGAAATACAGTTGAACGCAAATGCTTAAGATAAAGTAATACACACAGATGGACATCAGGTCTAACGCTAAAATACTTTTTTCGCTATGCGCGGAGATATAACAATTACATTATTTTTTCTTTTGCAATTTTATTAGGCAGAACTTTATAATGTGGAGGGGGGAACAAATGATATAATAGTTTACCTTTGAGTAATCCATTTGTAGCAAATTGCAATGTTGTAGATTAAACTTTAAATTTCATGAAATATAACCCGCCCCCTTGGACAATAAATTTGATATATACAGTACTATATCATCTATATGATTGTAATGTTGAATACTTACACAGTGTCTGTCAGCAATGTATACGAAGGTGTATTTTCTTTTCCTGATAAAACTTCCGAGGTGACATCTGTCTCCGGTACCCCTCCCGGGCTAGCTATACAGCTAGCGACCTCTTCTGCTAGTTGTGACATCTCCAAATCTTCAGCTACCTTGTCCTGTAGACATCAACAGTCACAAAGACATAGAACAAATCTTGTAGTAACTAACGGTACACTTCTATCGCAGAAAACTGTCCTCGGGTGGAATGCACTGAAAGTTTGAAAGAAATGTTAGATATTTTATAAATACATGTATGATCATCATGATTAGGAGCAATTTGGCTAATTTTTTTTTTAATGTGCAAAATAGGCACATTTACATTCAGTGTGTGAAAGAAAATGTTTATGCTCCAATTTATGCTTCAAATTTCAAGAGGGTACACATTTTTTTAACGTGTCGTTTGCCGATTGTTTTGAGACAATTAAAAACAAATATAAACTGCATGTTGTACAATTGTACGCCAATAACAACACCAAAAGTGGCAAACAAATTTCACTGCATCAGTGAATGTGTGGACACTGGGTCCCCCCCACCAACCTGAAAGAAAGGGTGGGTACTGACACTGAATGATGCATATGAAGTTTGATACAATTGAGAAAATTTACCAAATCTTTCGGCCTTTTTTCACCAGACTCCATGATGTTCTTTCTGGCTTTCTCTTCTTGACCTTCGTGGCTGTGGCTGTTGTCGTGGCTGTGGCTGTTGTCGTGGCTGTGGCTGTTGTCGTGGCTGTGGCTGTTGTCATGGCCGTTGGTATAGTAACCGTTGTTGTTGGAGTTGTAACCAATGCTTCTGCCGTATACAGGCCTCCTTCAACTTGCGCCCCGGTAAACCTTTTCACCAGGTCCTTGAATTCTTGGGAGCGCAGGACCTGTTCATAGGCTTTCCGACTGTCTTCATCTGTAACAAAACATAAAATAAGTTCAGTCGTGACACCATGAACCGTTAATATAAGCTTTTGATCGTCACGCGTTTTAATAAGAATTAATACAATGCAAACTGTGAAACATTTCCCAACTACAATACATGGTGGACATATCTTAATAAATATGTGATGATAGAACTGTCGTGGATTTCCCGTTGGAATTAAATTTCCCCATTTGATGTCAACAATATCAAAGCGAGGCTCAGGTAGACTGGCACATTGATCCGTTAATTCCAAATCGGACGACGTAAATTTTCAGCATGCTGACGGTGGCGTATTTCAGAATCAATTTTGTGTTATATAATGCTACTTGTATCCATTGTGATAATGCATAACTGATATATTATGGTATTCCTGATGCTTTACGGATAATGTATAGAGTGTCTAGTTTATATCTGACAGCGCGACAAGACAATCCTTACCACCGATGATTAGTATATAAACAGTGTCTTGCATGTATCAGAAACGAAATATCTAATGAACATGATGATATAACGTAATTACATTATTTATAAGTTTGTTTTCGGAAGTTTTGTGTTCATTCCTCTACGCATGTCCATGGAAGCAGACCCAACTCCATGGCATTAGTATGTGCATACAAACTGCGGAAACAATGCAATTTATCTTGTTTTTATATAAGAACCCACTCTCTTTGCAAAATGGCGCATGAATGTAAACCTTGAGAAAACTGAAATTTGCGCTTTTTCCAGAAGTGACAATCTTCTCGAAGAGGCCAGGCAGATAGAAATAAAAGTTAACGACACCAATATTCACTATAACACTACCCCCAAGATATTAGGTGTAACACTAGACGAAAAGATGAAATTCAACAAACATGTTGAGAACATCGAACAAAAATCCCAACGAGCAATTGACGCATTACGGAAAGTAAAAGAGTGTGAATCAATTTCTAAAAAATGTTTGCTACAACTATATAAGGCATTAGTTCTCCCACAAATTGAATATGCAGCTTCAGTATGGCAGACAGCGAAATGCGACTCACTAGAAAAAATTCAACGAAAGGGATTAAGTATTTGTCTTGGAACACCAAGTACAGCTGGCGTAGAGGCCCTTGAAGTGGAAAGCGGTGTCGTGCCGTTGGCGATGCGACGAGAGGAATTAGCCATCCGTGAAGGTACGAGGATTATGATGAAAAATGACAGCTGTCCTATCAAGAAAACCTGGAATTCGTGGAAAGATAACAAAACAACAGAAAGTAAAATCTCCCCATTTAAGCAAATAGCTATACAATTAGCAGACATGACATCCAATACTGGAGTAGAAACAAGTAACATTGAAGCAGAACCAAATTATCTTGAGACCTTCATTCCCACCAGAACAAAACCAGAATATTGGACTTGCCTAGGTTCCTCCAATAACAGGTCATCACAGCAAACAGAAGCGTCAAGGAGCCTAATAAATGGAATGATAGCGGAATGTAATGTCGATTCAACAATCATATTCACAGATGGGTCTTGCCTGGGGAACCCCGGCCCATGTGGAGCAGGGGCCTGCATTTATCCCCCAAATCAATCAAACTTTATTGAGTTAAAAAAAGCGGTTTCTAAACACGGTAGTATCCTATTGGGTGAACTGGTAGCAATACTCATAGCGCTAGAATTCTGCAAGAATGAACTTACCCACAATACTCCACCCGGACCAATTCAATCTTTTCAGACAGTCAGACCGCCATAGGCATACTTAGCTTGGGATGGGAATCAAACTCTCACATATCTACAGTTTCCGTACTCAAACATATGATCAAGAGAGTACATAATAGAGGGGGAATTGTTAACATGTCTTGGACACCTGGCCATGCAGGAATCAGCGGAAACGATATTGCAGACACCTTGGCAAAAGCAGCAGCTACAGAGGCCCAACAAATAGAAGATGTAGAAGAAATCTCTACATATAAGGACATAAAAGCCGCAGCTAAAGTATCCTGCACAACGAAATGGCAGAGACAATGGGATGCGACAGAAAGAGGCAGACGGCTATACACATTCAGACCGAGTGTTAATTACAAGATTGAGCACATATTTCAATCCAGAGAATCTGAAAAAGCTATAACACAACTGAGAACCGGTTACTCTGTCTTAAACAGCTACAAATATAAGTGCGGAATAGCAGAGTCGAAAAACTGTCTATGTGGAGAAGAAGAAACTGAATCTCACTATTTAATACATTGTCCACTGTACGAAGACCAAAGAGAGAAACTACGACACAACATATTTTATGACAGCGGCATAAGTCATTTAGATGAGGAACTACTGTTGGCAGCAAGAGAGTCGGACGACATTAGCAAAAATACAATAGGCAAACTGTTAACTGAACTAGAACAGTTCATTATTGAGTCAGGAAGATTTAAACCACATATTAATGTTTAAATAATCCCTATTGAGTTAGCGTGCACACTAGAACATAAATTTACCGTGAGTTAAATACTTTAGAAGTTATACCTAGAAGATATACCGAGAGGTTATATAGCCTAAAGGCCGTACTACGAAGACGAAGACGAAGACGAATATTGAATAATATAACGGTGAACCAGTCGATTTTTTACATGACCTTGCAACTGTCAAAATGTCACGCGAACGATAACCACAAATTCTACGGAAATTTCTTCATTGTTTCTTCTTTGGTTATGGTGCTTATGGATGGGGAAAATCGTAGTTAGCCAGAATACAATATTTTAAGGGTATTTTAAACTATTTAGACGTATGCTTACATGATCAAGTACAAGCCGGAACATTTTGTTGGAATGTAAAGTCCGTCTTTTCTATAAAATAACTTGCGGGTTGGTGTGTACGTAACTGCGCGTGTAAAGTGACGTCACGTAAAAATAGAAATTAACGGAACGACGGTGCTAACGTTATTAGGTGTCACGACTGTTTATACAAAATTAACTAGAAAATGGGGTCATCCGACACACTCAGCCTGCCACATCGCTGGTTGGTTGGATTTCGATTTCCAGCGCTTCGTACATAGAGGGGGGAGGGGGGGGGGGGGTATTTTGAGACAATTCAAAACAAATATAAACTGCATGTTGTACATGTACGCCAATAACAACACCAATAGTGGAAAACAAATTCTTCATCTTCATAAATTTCACTGCATCAGTCAATGAGTGGGTGGGGTAACGTTATTTAGGCCTGTGGGTAAATTGATAATAAAACTTCTTGAGGATTTGCCACTTTCTTCAAACTTGTGTCGTCCATATTACTAATATTAAACTACACAAATACCGTTGTTTTGAACTATCAAATGCGTAAATTTCTAAGTAAAGTATTTACCGCCAATCTTGGCAAGGACGCATCGGTGAGCTCCTGGAAATCCACGGCACGGCGCCTTAACTGCATCCCCCGACTTTGTAATCTTCTAAAGTCTTCCGTGGGTCCTGGATGTCTTTCAGCGACAGAATACTTCCAGTGATCGGCGTGTCATCGATCCAAAGTGCCAATGCATACTTTACATTCATATTGGAAAGTAAATGTAGAAAATTTGAAATCAAAGAAATAAGCGTTGTAATTCGAATTTCCCTGAAACGGAAGGAACCACGTCACGTGAGTAGCAGACTCCCGCCCTACCTCCCATATATGGCACAGCATCCGCAACACCGTAAATTACCAATTTTTACCGGAAACTCACGAGACGATACAAAGAGTACCGAATCTACTCAAAATGTTACATATGTAACACGTTTTGTGTCGTAAGTTTCTATAGTAGTTACCATAATATGATAATAGGTATGTAAATAAAAAATACCAAATATAATGCCGAATTAGTGAAAAAATATTTAAGCCGAATATCTACAATCGCTTCCGGAACTAGCCGAGAATTGGTCGGACACGATTGTGTGGTCGGATGATGGATGTTTCGTCTAACTACCGAGTGCGCCCGAAATAATACATGACTATCTAGGTATGAACCTGTAATTTATGAATCACGCATTGCGCAGTTAAAAAACTACCGTTTCGCCGAAATAATACATGACTATCTAGGTATGAACCTGTAATTTATGAATCACGCATTGCGCAGTTAAAAAACTACCGTTTCGTCTACCTTATTTTATATAGTAATTGGAAAGACGTTTCGTCTACATGTATTTGTATAGTATTGTCGTTTTTTCCTGTAGGGTGTAGTTGTTTGACATTAGGTGTAGACAGGATGTCGACATAGGGAACTAATTGATTTTTACCTTTTTACCTGTAGGCTGTTGTTTGACATCAGGTGTGAGACAGGAATTGGACAATCGAAGCATACCGCTTAAATTATGCAATATGTTTAATTATTATTGTGTGTAATAAATTTATTCATTCGAGAATGTATTAATAAAAACAATCGACAACATGGTTTTATTTTGTCATATTAACGATAATCCATGTTCTCTGAACGTACTCTACTACGAGGAGGATTGGCCCTCCGACTCCATCCGCGTGACTCCGTAGATGGTCGAACGCAGGACGGATATGTTCCGTTGGTAGATACGGAAGGGACACGAGCTTCCCGAAAAACAGGAACTTGTCACCCTGTTCACCGTAGGCTAATCAATAATTAACTATAACAGACTAAACTATTTAGTTACGTACGTGTAAATTTATCTGTTTAATATTCACACGTACGTGGCATTAGCCGAATCTTAGGGTTTTGGCTACTGACATGTATGTTTGTAAATTAATAATATGAAATAGGCACGCCAATAACGGGCGACATTTATTTTAGAGTCTGTATACCTGAGGCATGCTATGAGTAAGCCCCGGTTCAATATATTCATTGGCCGGGATTGGCGGGTAGGGTAATGTTGGCATCATTGAAACCATTGCGTCAATTAGCATGGCTCTTCCGGTCTTTGGAGGAGGGGTTCGTCAAATCAATCATTTTTCATTTGGGTTAGCCCAATGTATAGTGTGTCCACTGCACTGGCGGGTAATTTTTGCCTATTTCAAATAGTTGCGCCGATGCGTGTGGTACGGTTTAGTGTCGCTCACGTCATGACGTCACTAATGCCATTGAACTTCTCAGAACTTACGGTATGTGGTGCGTGTTTTGACAATTGTTACCATGTATCATGTGCACCAAGCGTACCATTTCACAAGATACAATTGCCGATGCGTATCAATTGCCGACTGGTGATTTGGCTATTCCAGAGTATATCCGTAAGAACACCCCCAAAGAAGGAGTTTGTTTTTGTGCAGGGAGGGTATATTAGTCAGCTGGGATTTGCAGATGGACACATGCAGATGGTGGTTGAGGGTGAGAATTCAGACCCTGCCACAGTTGATTCTGGAGTTCCACAAGGAAATGTACTCGGACCTTCATTAATTATTTGCAATATTAATGATCTCCCGGATGCAGTGAAATCACAGGTCAGGTTTTTCGCGGATGACTGTCTCTTATATCGAATCCTAAAGACACGACAATACCACGTAACCCTTCAAAATGACCTGAAGCTCCCCTGGCTACAGATTCAGAATATTATATAGACTTCATTCAACACGTCCGGGGCATGCACCCCCGGATTTTTTTTTAATGATCATCTCATTTCATACTCATGCCAAACTATCGAAACATTGTTAAACAAAAAAAACAGCTGGTGCGGATCCAAGTTCTCCATTTATGGGACGCGGAGTAATGATCCCCACCTAACACATTTTGAAAAAACAAGATAGCGTAATGCACATTCAAGAACATTTTTAAACGTTTCTGCCGCTTTGTAAACGTGCACATTACATGTATCACTAGGGACATGCATATCCGATGGGTGAGCGCATTGGTTTGCGGGGATTTACGAGTCCTCCCCCAAGACAATTTTGAAACCTACAACGCCGTATACGTCATTTCCCGGCACATAAATGCTGCCTTCGTGGCCGCTACGGCCCTGAACTGGATAATTTAGATAAAAAAGGGGTTAAAGAGATATTGTGAAAAAACAATAACTTTAACATATTTCTGTTACAAAACCGGTGAACATTAAAAGCAAATAAATGACCTGGAGAATTTGGATGTGGGGGTGTGTGTAATGAAGTATCATCCCTAGACAAACATTGATGTGAAATATTATCTAAGTCTGGCAAGGGGTTAAAGAGATATTGTGAAAAAACAATAACTTTAACATATTTCTGTTACAAAACCGGTGAACATTAAAAGTAAATAAATGACCTTGAGAATTTGGATGTGGGGGTGTGTGTAATGAAGCATCATCCGTAGACAAAGTTTCCAGGCTTGATAAGGCTGTTAAGACTGAGCAGTTGTTTCTCATCTACTTGTTGAGCCTCTGTGACAAGACGAGCAAGAGTTCTGGTACCCTGACTTACTCTATGAACATCATTTATTTTCTAATCTTCCTTATTTCCCAAGGACTCCATTCGAAGAGTGGCATATCGCATTATCAGTGGATCTTTCTTTGCAGTTTCAGTGATTTCATCATTTCGCATTCTGTCCAGGAGTTGACAAAGTAATTCTTTATTATCACCTAACAAAGCACTGGTTAACATTGACCGTCCCTGACGAAGTTCATCATTGAAGATTCTGATTCATCTTCATTGTTTTCAGTGTGCTCCCTAGACTGAAGAACCACACATGTTTTTTTGTGAGCCCAAATTGAAGATTCGAACAGGAACTTTTTACAATATATGCACGGGACGTACTTGGAAAAACTATGTTCATTCATATCCCTGCGTGCTACAACGAGATTTCCCTCTCCTGACTTCAAGACATTAACATTATGTTTAAAATTACCTTCATTCACAAGGATTTCTAGCTCTGCCATACGTGTTTTTGACCTTTTTTGCATTAATGCAATTTCCACCATTAAATGCTGATCTTTGCTATGTGTAAACCAGGTGACAAGTAATCTTGCTGCTGATGCATTTCCCACAAAATGTACAGTAATTTACTTTATCATATCTGTTTACAACCAGATTTAATAGGTCCTCTTTTTGGAACAGTTATTTTGTCTTTCTGAATACTTTCCTTCCCTTCTGCAGGAGCTTTCAAGCAGCTTCCAGTATGCTTCAACACTGATATATCATTATCACCACCTTCTTTACATTAGTTATGTCTCTGAATATCTTCCTTCCCTTTTTGTGTGCAGGAGCTTCAGTAATGCAAACTGATATATCATTATCACCACTTCTTTACCAGTTATTTTGTTCTCTGCAATACTTCCCTTACCCTTCTGCAGGAGCATCTTAGTATGCAAACTGATATATCATTATCACCACCTTCTATACCACAGTCTTTGTCAAGAGAATGAATCCCTTCATCCAGATCTGCATAATCATCATCATCATCTCCAACTTCTTCACTATCTGGTACATAATCAGGGTCATCAAATTCATCTATGTTTATGTTTTCTTCTTTATTACCCATGACTGTTCCTAAAATGAAACAAGCTGAGCTTTATAAACAAGAGGGCCATGATGGCCCTAATTCGCTCACCTGACTCCATGAACACCAGAGGAGAATGTGACATTGAGTTCATGTGTTTTAAACAAATTGTGCTATTTTTAGATGGCGGTCATCTTGGATTAAGCGATGACTCTCATTTTGCAAAATCTGAAAATGCTTCACCCAGCATCGGCCATGTGGTTTCTGAGAAAAAGATGTTAAAAATCTTGAATAAATGGACCTTTTGGTGGCCATCATGGATGACATAATCATCTGATTCCGGCAAATATTGCACCAGAGTGATTGCCTCATTGATACCTTCAATTTGATATATGACATGACCATATTCAGTCAAAAATAAAATTTGACCCCAATTTGACCCCACGGGCCACGCCCATTTTTGACCCCGGGGTCACCATTTTAACAACTTTCAAAGAGCAATGTACATCGATCATTCCAGCTCGCATACTATCATTTTCAGATAAAAGACTATGTCAGCACATATGGAGAGTGCGATGGTGGTTCCAGTTGAAAAAAGCAAACTAGACATTCTAAGTCCGTGACCTTGACCCCTGGCATAAATGGGGGTCGTAGGTTTGTTGCAGAATGATGTATGAGTGTCAGAGAAGGGCCTGGTAAAATATCACTGCATTCCGCAAAGGGAAAGAGAAGTTATAAGGAAATTTACATTTGTTAAGTTTTCGTTTTTTTCTAAGTTTCTAAGTCCGTGACCTTGACCCCTGGCATAAATGGGGGTCGTAGGTTTGTTGCAGAATGATGTACGAGTGTCAGAGAAGGGGCGGGTAAAATATGAAAGATTTCCGCAAAGGGAAAGAGAAGTTAAAAGTTAAAAAGATATTGTGAAAAAACAATAGCTTTAACGCATTTCTGTTACAAAAACCGGTTTTTAATTTAAAAGTAAATAAATGACCTTGACCTTCAGAATTTAGATGTGGGGGTGTGCGTAATGAAGTATCATCCCTAGACAAACATTGATGTGAAATATTATGAAAGTCTGGCAAGGGGTTCAAGAGATAGTGTGAAAAAACAATAACTTCAATGCATTTTCCTTACAAAAAAACGGACGACGATGACGGAAAAAGCGCCGACTATAGTCGCGCCTCTGCTAAAGCAGGCGCGACAAAAAGTGTTACAGACACACGCACCGACATGGACTAACGCTCTATCCCCTTTTCACCTAAAGCAAGGGGATATTATAATCAAATTATAGTCGGATTATTTGTCACATTAATTACAAGCCAAAACAAATATAAACAAAACGTTTGTTGCTTCAAATCAATTAACCCTTTCAGCGCCACAGGCCATAATTCAATGTTTACAAACACTACAGATACAGACCGAGCCGTCTCATCAGGATCTGCAGTATTTGCCAGTAGTATTTAAGATTGTTTGATCCACACCCCGTTTAGTATGAATGGAAGTCTAAAAATTAAGATAGAACCATCAAAGTCGGATATTTGGCGTTGAAAGGGTTAAAACAGTTACTGTTGTCCGCCATATTGTTTATGTCCTATTGGTTAAGTATATACATAGTGGTCTAGCAGTCATGAACCGGACGAAACAGATTCTTTTTCTTCTTCTAGTTTTTTGATATTTTAAACCATATTAGAACCTATTGAAAATCAATGTACATTAGGCAATGTAATTGAGATCTAAGACGCAAGTCCGACACCGAACAGTCTTTCTATTTTATCCCGTCAACTATGTCGCTACTAGACGTGAAAAGCAGGTACGTGTATTTTTTCTCGTTCACGTCTAGTAGCTACGTCATTATGTATGACGTTACGTCATTATGTGAATGACGTAACACGATAATCTTGTCGCTTCAGAAGACAAACTTATGAGGCCACAAATGCATTTTAGAGACATTTGAACAACTTTGATGTGGTTAACGGGATAAATAGAATATTATTATATTGTCATGAACGTGAATAAATATCTGACTCGGCTCGAAATCAGGATGTGCTCGGCAAGCCTCGCCCATCCTGATTTCTCAGCCTCGACAGATATTTATTCACGTTCATGACACTATACTAATATTCTCTATTTACCAATCTGAAACATGCATCTAGACCATGGACTGTTTGCCATTAATTATGTGGGGGTGTGTGTAATGAAGTATCATCCCTAGACAAACATTGATGTGAAATATTATCTAAGTCTGGCAAGGGGTTAAAGAGATATTGTGAAAAAACAATAACTTTAACATATTTCTGTTACAAAAACCGGGGTGAACATTAAAAGTAAATAAATGACCTTGAGAATTTGGATGTGGGGGTGTGTGTAATGAAGCATCATCCGTAGACAAAGTTTCCAGGCTTGATAAGGCTGTTAAGACTGAGCAGTTGTTTCTCATCTACTTGTTGAGCCTCTGTGACAAGACGAGCAAGAGTTCTGGTACCCTGACTTACTCTATGAACATCATTTATTTTCTAATCTTCCTTATTTCCCAAGGACTCCATTCGAAGAGTGGCATATCGCATTATCAGTGGATCTTTCTTTGCAGTTTCAGTGATTTCATCATTTCGCATTCTGTCCAGGAGTTGACAAAGTAATTCTTTATTATCACCTAACAAAGCACTGGTTAACATTGACCGTCCCTGGCCCACGAAGTTCATCATTGAAGATTCTGATTCATCTTCATTGTTTTCAGTGTGCTCCCTAGACTGAAGAACCACACATGTTTTTTTGTGAGCCCAAATTGAAGATTCGAACAGGAACTTTTTACAATATATGCACGGGACGTACTTGGAAAAACTATGTTCATTCATATCCCTGCGTGCTACAACGAGATTTCCCTCTCCTGACTTCAAGACATTAACATTATGTTTAAAATTACCTTCATTCACAAGGATTTCTAGCTCTGCCATACGTGTTTTTGACCTTTTTTGCATTAATGCAATTTCCACCATTAAATGCTGATCTTTGCTATGTGTAAACAGGTGACAAGTAATCTTGCTGCTGATGCATTTCCCACAAAATGTACAGTAATTTACTTTATCATATATCTGTTTACAACCAGATTTAATAGGTCCTCTTTTTGGAACAGTTATTTTGTACCCCTTCTGAGGACTTCAATCAAAAAACTGCAACCAGCTTTCAGTATTTTGCAACTGATATATGATATCACCACCTTCTTTACCAGTTATTTTGTCTTTCTGAATACTTTCCCTTCCCTTCTGCAGGAGCTCAGTAATGCAAACTGATATATCATTATCACCACCTTCTATACCACAGTCTTTGTCAAGAGAATGAATCCCTTCATCCAGATCTGCATAATCATCATCATCATCTCCAACTTCTTCACTATCTGGTACATAATCAGGGTCATCAAATTCATCTATGTTTATGTTTTCTTCTTTATTACCCATGACTGTTCCTAAAATGAAACAAGCTGAGCTTTATAAACAAGAGGGCCATGATGGCCCTAATTCGCTCACCTGACTCCATGAACACCAGAGGAGAATGTGACATTGAGTTCATGTGTTTTAAACAAATTGTGCTATTTTTAGATGGCGGTCATCTTGGATTAAGCGATGACTCTCATTTTGCAAAATCTGAAAATGCTTCACCCAGCATCGGCCATGTGGTTTCTGAGAAAAAGATGTTAAAAATCTTGAATAAATGGACCTTTTGGTGGCCATCATGGATGACATAATCATCTGATTCTGGCAAATATTGCACCAGAGTGATTGCCTCATTGATACCTTCAATTTGATATATGACATGACCATATTCAGTCAAAAATAAAATTTGACCCCAATTGACCCCACGGGCCACGCCCATTTTTTGACCCCGGGGTCACCATTTTAACAACTTTCAAAGAGCAATGTACATCGATCATTCCAGCTCGCATACTATCATTTTCAGATAAAAGATATGTCAGCACATATGGAGAGTGCGATGGTGGTTCCAGTTGAAAAAAGCAAACTAGACATTCTAAGTCCGTGACCTTGACCCCTGGCATAAATGGGGGTCGTAGGTTTGTTGCAGAATGATGTATGAGTGTCAGAGAAGGGCCTGGTAAAATATCACTGCATTCCGCAAAGGGAAAGAGAAGTTATAAGGAAATTTACATTTGTTAAGTTTTCGTTTTTTTTCTAAGTTTCTAAGTCCGTGACCTTGACCCCTGGCATAAATGGGGGTCGTAGGTTTGTTGCAGAATGATGTACGAGTGTCAGAGAAGGGTCGGGTAAATATGAAAGATTTCCGCAAAGGGAAAGAGAAGTAAAAGTTAAAGATATTGTGAAAAAACAATAGCTTTATGCATTTCTGTTACAAAACCGGTTAAAAGTAAATAAATGACCTTGACCTTCAGAATTTAGATGTGTGTGCGTAATGAAGTATCATCCCTAGACAAACATTGATGTGAAATATTATGAAAGTCTGGCAAGGGGTTCAAGAGATAGTGTGAAAAAACAATAACTTCAATGCATTTTCCTTACAAAAAAACGGACGACGATGACGGAAAAAGCGCCGACTATAGTCGCGCCTCTGCTAAAGCAGGCGCGACAAAAAGTGTTACAGACACACGCACCGACATGGACTAACGCTCTATCCCCTTTTCACCTAAAGCAAGGGGATATTATAATCAAATTATAGTCGGATTATTTGTCACATTAATTACAAGCCAAAACAAATATAAACAAAACGTTTGTTGCTTCAAATCAATTAACCCTTTCAGCGCCACAGGCCATAATTCAATGTTTACAAACACTACAGATACAGACCGAGCCGTCTCATCAGGATCTGCAGTATTTGCCAGTATTTTAAGATTGTTTGATCCACACCCCGTTTAGTATGAATGGAAGTCTAAAAATTAAGATAGAACCATCAAAGTCGGATATTTGGCGTTGAAAGGGTTAAAACAGTTACTGTTGTCCGCCATATTGTTTATGTCCTATTGGTTAAGTACATATACATAGTGGTCTAGCAGTCATGAACCGGACGAAACAGATTTCTTTTTTCTTCTTCTAGTTTTTTGATATTTTAAACCATATTAGAACCTATTGAAAATCAATGTACATTAGGCAATGTAATTGAGATCTAAGACGCAAGTCCGACACCGAACAGTCTTTCTATTTTATCCGTCAACTATGTCGCTACTAGACGTGAAAAGCAGGTACGTGATATTTTTTCTCGTTCACGTCTAGTAGCTACGTCATTATGTATGACGTTACGTCATTATGTGAATGACGTAACACGATAATCTTGTCGCTTCAGAAGACAAACTTATGAGGCCACAAATGCATTTTAGAGACATTTGAACAACTTTGATGTGGTTAACGGGATAAATAGAATATTATTATATTGTCATGAACGTGAATAAATATCTGACTCGGCTCGAAATCAGGATGTGCTCGGCAAGCCTCGCCCATACTGATTTCTCAGCCTCGACAGATATTTATTCACGTTCATGACACTATACTAATATTCTCTATTTACCAATCTGAAACATGCATCTAGACCATGGACTGTTTGCCATTAATTATGTGGGGGTGTGTGTAATGAAGTATCATCCTAGACAAACATTGATGTGAAATATTATCTAAGTCTGGCAAGGGGTTAAAGAGATATTGTGAAAAAACAATAACTTTAACATATTTCTGTTACAAAACCGGTGAACATTAAAAGTAAATAAATGACCTTGAGAATTTGGATGTGGGGGTGTGTGTAATGAAGCATCATCCGTAGACAAAGTTTCCAGGCTTGATAAGGCTGTTAAGACTGAGCAGTTGTTTCTCATCTACTTGTTGAGCCTCTGTGACAAGACGAGCAAGAGTTCTGGTACCTGACTTACTCTATGAACATCATTTATTTTCTAATCTTCCTTATTTCCCAAGGACTCCATTCGAAGAGTGGCATATGCATTATCAGTGGATCTTTCTTTGCAGTTTCAGTGATTTCATCATTTCGCATTCTGTCCAGGAGTTGACAAAGTAATTCTTTATTATCACCTAACAAAGCACTGGTTAACATTGACCGTCCCTGGCCCACGAAGTTCATCATTGAAGATTCTGATTCATCTTCATTGTTATTTTCAGTGTGCTCCTAGACTGAAGAAACCACACATGTTTTTTTGTGAGCCCAAATTGAAGATTCGAACAGGAACTTTTTACAATATATGCACGGGACGTACTTGGAAAAACTATGTTCATTCATATCCCTGCGTGCTACAACGAGATTTCCCTCTCCTGACTTCAAGACATTAACATTATGTTTAAAATTACCTTCATTCACAAGGATTTCTAGCTCTGCCATACGTGTTTTTGACCTTTTTTGCATTAATGCAATTTCCACCATTAAATGCTGATCTTTGCTATGTGTAAACAGGTGACAAGTAATCTTGCTGCTGATGCATTTCCCACAAAATGTACAGTAATTTACTTTATCATATATCTGTTTACAACCAGATTTAATAGGTCCTCTTTTTGGAACAGTTATTTTGTCTTTCTGAATACTTTCCTTCCCTTCTGCAGGAGCTTCAGTAATGCAAACTGATATATCATTATCACCACCTTCTTTACCAGTTATTTTGTCTTTCTGAATACTTTCCTTCCCTTCTGCAGGAGCTTCAGTAATGCAAACTGATATATCATTATCACCACCTTCTTTACCAGTTATTTTGTCTTTCTGAATACTTCCCTTCCCTTCTGCAGGAGCATCAGTAATGCAAACTGATATATCATTATCACCACCTTCTATACCACAGTCTTTGTCAAGAGAATGAATCCCTTCATCCAGATCTGCATAATCATCATCATCATCTCCAACTTCTTCACTATCTGGTACATAATCAGGGTCATCAAATTCATCTATGTTTATGTTTTCTTCTTTATTACCCATGACTGTTCCTAAAATGAAACAAGCTGAGCTTTATAAACAAGAGGGCCATGATGGCCCTAATTCGCTCACCTGACTCCATGAACACCAGAGGAGAATGTGACATTGAGTTCATGTGTTTTAAACAAATTGTGCTATTTTTAGATGGCGGTCATCTTGGATTAAGCGATGACTCTCATTTTGCAAAATCTGAAAATGCTTCACCCAGCATCGGCCATGTGGTTTCTGAGAAAAAGATGTTAAAAATCTTGAATAAATGGACCTTTTGGTGGCCATCATGGATGACATAATCATCTGATTCCGGCAAATATTGCACCAGAGTGATTGCCTCATTGATACCTTCAATTTGATATATGACATGACCATATTCAGTCAAAAATAAAATTTGACCCCAATTTGACCCCACGGGCCACGCCCATTTTTGACCCCGGGGTCACCATTTTAACAACTTTCAAAGAGCAATGTACATCGATCATTCCAGCTCGCATACTATCATTTTCAGATAAAAGACTATGTCAGCACATATGGAGAGTGCGATGGTGGTTCCAGTTGAAAAAAGCAAACTAGACATTCTAAGTCCGTGACCTTGACCCCTGGCATAAAATGGGGGTCGTAGGTTTGTTGCAGAATGATGTATGAGTGTCAGAGAAGGGCCTGGTAAAATATCACTGCATTCCGCAAAGGGAAAGAGAAGTTATAAGGAAATTTACATTTGTTAAGTTTTCGTTTTTTTCTAAGTTTCTAAGTCCGTGACCTTGACCCCTGGCATAAATGGGGGTCGTAGGTTTGTTGCAGAATGATGTACGAGTGTCAGAGAAGGGGCGGGTAAAATATGAAAGATTTCCGCAAAGGGAAAGAGAAGTTAAAAGTTAAAAAGATATTGTGAAAAAACAATAGCTTTAACGCATTTCTGTTACAAAACCGGTTAAAAGTAAATAAATGACCTTGACCTTCAGAATTTAGATGTGGGGGTGTGCGTAATGAAGTATCATCCCTAGACAAACATTGATGTGAAATATTATGAAAGTCTGGCAAGGGGTTCAAGAGATAGTGTGAAAAAACAATAACTTCAATGCATTTTCCTTACAAAAAAACGGACGACGATGACGGAAAAAGCGCCGACTATAGTCGCGCCTCTGCTAAAGCAGGCGCGACAAAAAGTGTTACAGACACACGCACCGACATGGACTAACGCTCTATCCCCTTTTCACCTAAAGCAAGGGGATATTATAATCAAATTATAGTCGGATTATTTGTCACATTAATTACAAGCCAAAACAAATATAAACAAAACGTTTGTTGCTTCAAATCAATTAACCCTTTCAGCGCCACAGGCCATAATTCAATGTTACAACACTACAGATACAGACCGAGCCGTCTCATCAGGATCTGCAGTATTTGCCAGTATTTTAAGATTGTTTGATCCACACCCCGTTTAGTATGAATGGAAGTCTAAAAATTAAGATAGAACCATCAAAGTCGGATATTTGGCGTTGAAAGGGTTAAAACAGTTACTGTTGTCCGCCATATTGTTTATGTCCTATTGGTTAAGTACATATACATAGTGGTCTAGCAGTCATGAACCGGACGAAACAGATTTCTTTTTTCTTCTTCTAGTTTTTTGATATTTTAAACCATATTAGAACCTATTGAAAATCAATGTACATTAGGCAATGTAATTGAGATCTAAGACGCAAGTCCGACACCGAACAGTCTTTCTATTTTATCCCGTCAACTATGTCGCTACTAGACGTGAAAAGCAGGTACGTGTATTTTTTCTCGTTCACGTCTAGTAGCTACGTCATTATGTATGACGTTACGTCATTATGTGAATGACGTAACACGATAATCTTGTCGCTTCAGAAGACAAACTTATGAGGCCACAAATGCATTTTAGAGACATTTGAACAACTTTGATGTGGTTAACGGGATAAATAGAATATTATTATATTGTCATGAACGTGAATAAATATCTGACTCGGCTCGAAATCAGGATGTGCTCGGCAAGCCTCGCCCATCCTGATTTCTCAGCCTCGACAGATATTTATTCACGTTCATGACACTATACTAATATTCTCTATTTACCAATCTGAAACATGCATCTAGACCATGGACTGTTTGCCATTAATTATGTTATGTACTCTCTTCGGATTTGTACAAGAGTCCTTTTCGGCCTGTGTTTATATAAATTTGGGAGGTGCCTGTTTTTCGGCAGGACCGGTAGCCGGTTGAAATTATCTGAGCCCTGTTCTAATTTGTTATTATCTGTAATGATATCAAAGTTTATCAGGCAAGGCTAGGAAACCCCTAGGAATACCGAGGCTTGCACACACCCAAAATTCCGAGGAGGGGGACTTCTCCCTAAAATTTGAAGCTACATGTAGATTGAACCCTGTCAACCCGAGAGTTAAAGTTTTGAGACGGATGCAGGGTTCATGTTTGAGGGCGACATGGGCGAAGTGGTCGCTTTTTTTCTGGCCAAGTCGCCTTATTTTTCCCATAGGGGGAAGTCAAGTCGCCCTGGGAATTTTCTGGATTTTTTTTTTTTTTTTTTTTTTTTTTTTCTTTAATATGAATTTCAGACCCTAGGGGCGAGTGCATGTCATAAATGCGCTAATCCCACCAAATAGGCGTGTAAAATTGGATCGCATCGATTGTTTGATGACCCCTGGTGTGTACACATAGAGTTTACAGTTATGTGATAACCGTAAGAGAAATGTTCAGTGAAATTATGATTTTTATCACTTCTCCCTAATTTTGCCTCACTTCTCCCTATTTTGCCAGGAGGGAGAAGTCACTTCTCCCTAAATTTTTGGCCTAGCTTGAACCCTGGGATGGTGGGGGGTGGGGTGGATGTGGGGACAAGGGTATAAAAATGTAGTTGGTGAAAACAAGTATCGCACATCACTATAAGGTTCGACCATATCCAGCCGTGGGTAAACGTTAGTTGTAACTCGAGGGCATTGTTTGAACCCAAGGCCGAACGTTATTGTTACATGATTTTTATACGATTTCCGTCTAAAATACCATGTAATTTGAGCAAAATGTCAGTAATTTCAGTGCGCTGACAACGCGCGATGTCGTGTATTTGTTATGATTATGTCAAATTACGTTGACGACGTCGGCCGTTCGTTCCGTTACAACCAACGTAAGTAAAAAGTAAGCCATGGGTAAACAGCACGCGCTTGTACGTTTGAACACGGTTGTAGGCGCTATTAAACAACGGCAGCCATACAGTTAACAATTTAAAATAAGCAATATTAATTATGTTTGGGAAATAAATTGTCAACATAACGTCCGTCACATTTCCCCCAGTCACTGCTTTTAATGAACCCCCCCCCCCCCCCCCCCAAATAATATGGTTGTTTTGGGCCATTTATAAACCAAAAAATAGAATTTAAGCCCATGCAGTCCAAGTGCATGCGGCTACTGCTGATTTTTGTAAAATTAATCAGTATTTAAGTTGCAACGTTAATCATAACAACCGTCACTTTCTAGTAATTGTCAAATTGTCAAGCATAACGGCCACTCACTGTGGATACAAATTGGCATTAAATAACATGATTTGTTTATGCTTGTAATAATGGACGGAATAAATAATTAATGCAGTGTTGCAATAGCGGTGTGAAAAGTGTTGAAAACACTTCATAGATATACGAAAATAATTAAAATATAGTTGGTGAAAAAAGTAACGCCCGTCACTTTAAAATAAGTAATATCCCGAGAAATTGGAAACTCTCGCCATATTGTATTTTCTTTAAAAATAAAGGCTTTCCTCCACTACTTGCAATAAGAGTTTACCTGCACATAAAATTGAAAGGGATAAGCAGGTTTTTTTAGGAAATAAATTGTCAAAATAACGGCCATCACTTTTGTACGGTCATTTCTTTTAGTGAAAAAACAACTAATGTGCTTGATCAACTATATTTTTTTGGCCATAAACCAAAAATTAGAACGCATGCTCATGTAATCCATGTGGAATTATAGCAAAAGAGAGAACTTGAAAATGTCAGCGTGATGGCCGTTATTATTTCCATTTATCTGATTTTGACCCATTACACCTCAGCTTTGTTTGCACCAGTGTCAAAGAAAACACAATTTCAATTCCTCTTACACTAAAGGTGTTGGTGTATTATGACAGTTCTTTAATGTTTACACACATGTGAAGATAGTAGAAACAACAGGTAAATTATAATGCTATCTCTTAATCTGAAGAGAAAGACTTCTGTTTTACAAAGAGCTAGGTGTCCTCTCATTCCTCAATAAACTTGCATGGATGCTTCATGTGTATTATGGTTTCAAACTTTACACACTTTAATGAGAACGCTTGCCAATTATGGTAAAAGATTAATCAAAAACATGGTTTACATTAGAGAAATTGTGTACATATACATGAATTACTAATATAATCATACATTTGATTAGTAGGCTATAATAACTGCTTATCAAAAGCTAAATTACAATTATAAACAGGGAAGTTATCTTCTTGGAAAACACACAGAACGTCATTTCTCCATTTCTTGTGCATTTTGTTTTGTCTGGGGACTGTACACCACTGGTCATAGAGTACACCTTGGTGCCTGTTAAAGACTCTGATCACCGCTGTACGACTGCCTGTTAAAGACTCTGATCACCACTGTACGCTTGCCTGTTTTGTATGGCGTTAAATTGTTCATTATGATTTATCTGGGCTTTTCGGTCTACCTTCGTATACACACACACACACACACATTTCTAGTCAGTTACCATACCTTTGAAAACTCCAAAATTTGTGCAGCTGTTGAACCACTTTTATAAGTTTGTCGTAGCTTTTACAATGTTGATAAATACAATAACCTCTGGTTTCAGTTTTGATGCATATTCCCAAACTTTGACAACATCTTCAAAAGAAAAAAGGTAAATTAAAAAACAATTACTGCGGACTTGATTGTATATATAGAAACCAAGGCAAAGGGAAGGACAATAACGAGGAAGTATGAGATTATATGTAATTGACCTTGCATGTTCCAAAGGTGATCATATGACTCATAAATGATCACACACAAAAAGTACAATATGACAGAAATACTGTCAGGCCAAAACACAAATTACAGGTGCCAAACACCCAAATGTCGACAAAGGACCAAAGTCAAAATAGAAGATGACCAATCCAGAGAAATCACATTTTTCATGCCGCCGACCACCAGTAAGTGAGCTGCATGTATTGGGTACCTCAAGAGATACACATGATCACTGCAAACCCCGATCAGCCGGCCAGTAAACTGCCTGCTGATCATGGCATACACTGCTCATTCAGACTCATTGAAAGACTAGCATATTAGCTTGCCACAAATTAGCATAGGGTTACAACACCCCTCCCCAGTTACATGCTCTGATCTCACTGTTATGACACATGAAGTGTCAAAGTTATCATGAAAATAAGTTTATACGATACCTTATTCAGTCGTACATGTACAAGGAGGCGATACTTGATCTTCTCAACGCAGAGATCAACGACCGTGCATACTATACTGTACTTGAAAATAAATCAAGAAATTGAAGCATAATACAAGAAATGATTATTAGCATCAAGGTGACTGCCTGTATAGTCAAAGAATTACATGTACATGAACAATAATTGCAATTGTCAGCATTTTATCTACATTCTCCAACTAGCAAGTACAAATTACAATTTCTGTTAACAAGCAAATCATTATATGCAAATTTGCACCTTAAGTTTTCCAGATGGACACTCTGAACGAGTACTGTATCGTATGTACTTGTGATGTGGGCTCAAATGTAGATAAAACACCGGTCCATGTCATTACTATAAACAATAATTGTATACTGAGGCAGCACTAATAATAACTAAAACACATTCAGCAGGCCTCGGATGGAATGAAATAAATTTTGGCAAAGTGACCGAACAAATAAAAAGGGAGGGTGGGTGGGCGGGTAATTTTTTAAAAATCAGGAGTTGTTCGACTAAATGGAACACGCAGAATGAAATCGAAGCCTCGAGAAATTCTAAGCACGCCAGCCAATACCAAATAAGGAAGGGCCAATGAAATAACATGATAGGCTGGCGCGTCATTAACACGCACCGTGCCATGCACTCGACACATGACAAGTTCAGGTGCGGAGGCCGTGCTGGCAAAGGGAAAGAGGCACGTGACGCGGGACACTCTCATCCTAGTAATTACCATTTTTTGTGGAACAATCAAAAAATACCCAATTACTGCGAACTTGATTGTTATATATAGAAACCAAGGCAAAGGGAAGGACAATAACAAGGAAGTATGAGATTATATGTAATTGACCTTGCATGTTCCAAAGGTGATCATATGACTCATAAATGATCACACACAAAAAGTACAATATGACAGAAATACTGTCAGGCCAAAACACAAATTACAGGTGCCAAACACCCAAATGTCGACAAAGGACCAAAGTCAAAATAGAAGATGACCAATCCAGAGAAATCACATTTCTCATGCCGCCAAGCCAAAGGCCCGCCAAACGAAAGTCGGGACAGTTAAGTCGACTATTGACCCGTTACGATAGTAACGAGTGAGCGTGACTGGGTGCGAAGGAAGTACAAGCAACCCAAGCGACACGCCAAACCCCCACCGAAACCCCCCATACCCTGAGAATGGGGATGCATCCATTTCACAGCCCTATCTTCCCAAAACCCAGGAGAAATTAGTCAGTAATTAATTTCCACCTTGAGAAAAGTAGTAGGAGCCCGAGCGAGCCGCTCGGAATACTCACCGCCTCACAGGTGAACACCCACCGCCACGCCCACGCATCACCATCGTAACCGGCTCACAAGTCCATGAGGCTCTACAACTGCCTCTACAATATAGCACAGAGATTAAACCACACATATATGTGCATTCAATAATAACATATTAGCCAGAAACAAATTATATGTATATGCTATACAAACGTATTGTCTCGTCAAGTTATGACTTATTGATTACTAGTACAGCCTATAGATAGCTAGGGTCATGAGACCGTGCCAACGGGATGGACTTTCCCGCATTCGATCTGTCAAAATGAGGAAATTTCTCGTAATCAAAACTCAATATATATATACAACAACAAAAAATAAAAAATAAATAATATATATATATATCCAGTCTCCAAATCCGAATATCCTGAACTGGTGCCAGGTACACAACAATGAATGTAAGCCAATTCCCTTTCATTGGCATACATACTTGGCACTTTCATATTCATCTTAAATTGTGAAACTGGAACATTATTTAGGTAGACCCTTAACCACCTGCATGTAAAAGTTGCTCAGCACCTAGACCCCTCACAATTTAAGTGTAGCCAGCCCCCCATCTCTGATCGCGAACATGTGTCTATGAGGCTGACCGGATTTACATACAAATGGCCGAAAGGTGGCAACAAAAGGTATTTTCTGAATTTTACAAGCCACTTGATTTTGTTGTTGGCCTGTTTTACCAAATTGTTCTGTAACTTGGAAATCAACGGGTCTTGGCAACATGGCCGAATACAGCAGTTTGATGCTAGGCTTCAAAGTTTTAAACTGTGCAAAAAGAGATTATTCAAAGCTGAAGGAAATTCGCTAGGCGATAGCTTATGAATATCATTGGTCCCAATATGAAAAATAACGAAATCATTAATTTCAATAAGATGCTGTAAATGAATGTTATTCTTAACTTTGTGCATAAGTCTGTCAATAGTGGCTCCCGGGAAGCACTGCAATTCGAGCCCGTTTACCCCCGTCACATGCTTAGCGATTGAATCCGAGACAAGGAGAACACGTTTGCTTCCTGCGTAATAGAACATGGCATACAAGGCAATATAGTACATTAACTATAATAATACACACATTATTCTACGTAATTATAGAGTTCATACGATGTGCTACTGCTAACTTGTCTGACAAAGTAAAATTCAGGTATCGTTTATAAGAGTCACTTTTCCAGTCGCCCTGAACCTGAATTAAGTCTACCGGCACACCAGCCTTGAATGCTAATGTCGCCCCACCCCTTCTGAAGCTATGCGAAGAATAATTGGTGGAATCCAAACCAATCAAAGCAATCATGTCCTTAATTTTCTTTTGAAACATAGAATAAGTGACGGCCGCATTTTTTGAGTATGAAAACAAAGGTTTATCATCCGAAACACGAATAACTTCCTTCATATGCTCGTAAGCCAAAACAGGACACAATAATGAATTTGTTCTAAGCAATGGGAGCTCAAAAACCCTCTCACCAAACTGTAATGTTTTTGACCAATTGAAAGACACCACCAGATTCTCCCCAACATGTTTAACATTATTTCTCCTCAAAAATTTACCCGAATTATCATTCTTACCTTGCAACACTATATTAGACTTCCTGGCCAGTAAAAAGAAGGCAAATAAAAATAGGCACCAGAAACAAACATCAAGTGGCAGGGATAGATCCAAATGTTACACGAAAATTACCAAAATTGAAGGGGTGATAGGCAAAGCCTGTCTGACACAATGCGGATGAAGCCTGTTGATACCTTTCAAGGACAAATTAACCAAGAAGTTGTTAAGGTCAAGGTCAACACCCAATAATAGATGCATGGTCCGAACCCCACACAAATATAATTCCTGATAGAGTCCACTGATTTGAAGGAACGGCTCAAAAATTGAGCATATAATGATAAAACATTAGTTGTGGGGACGGGACAAAGCGAAAAATAGGTACAAAATAATAAATAAGACTCCCATTGCAAATGCAAGTTTTTGGATGATCCGACAGCATATCCATTTTTCGTTGAAAATTTCAGATCCCTCCTTAGTTCCATTAACTCCGAACCTGCAAACAAAATTACCATGGATTATCCAGACTGAATAGGCTAGCCGGTACAACACAATCAGTCCCATTTCGACCAAATTCTTTGTGAAATACCGACTCGCGCGTCGACCATCTGCTTAGATGATCAGCTAGGCGATTATTAACCCCTTCAATGTGCTTTGCCCTTATTTCAAATTGAAAAATGGCGGCCAAATAAGACTGTAAAAACTTGTTTCTTGTAGAACCTTTGTTAATAATCGCACAAGACGACTGGTTATCACAATAAACGACAATTCGCATCCCCTTTAGTGCGAAGCCCACAATTTCAAGCTACAACAATAGTCAGCATTTCTAATGCGTTTATATGCAGCTCTAGCTGTCTAGTTTCCTCTGGAAATTCAGAGTGAAAATACTGGTCACCAAACACGCCCCACAACCAGTCAGGCACGCGTCAGTCGCTAAAATATCGTCTGGCTCAGACCATTGCGATGAGGGCATAATTGATATTCCATTATACTGCGGCAGAAAGGTATGCCACCACAACAGATCCTTCCGCAAGTATTCTGGGAGAATGTGCGACTTTTTATTTGACTTATATATTTCCCTCAGAAATGTTAGAAGTCTCTGAACAAATATCCGACCTGGTCTTACACAGGAGCTCACAAAGCTAAGTTTACCCAGAAGGACTGTAATTCCTTCTTGGTACCCTCAGTCTTGCTCATCCATGTGCACACCAGCGATATAATTTCTTGTAAGCGATCAGGAACAATTTCCAGCGTCATTTTGACAGTATCAAACAAAACGCCTATGAAAACCATTCTCGTCGAGGGCTCACATGCTTTGGACTCTGATTCCTCAATTCCACACTTTACCAGAATACTGCGCAAGGTCTTGAAAGCGAACTGTGCCAATTCCGCATTTTCCACTCCCATTAAATCATCCAAATAGTTGTGAATACACACACCCACCTGCCCACATCATGAATGAAATTGCATTTGTTACGCGTTGACATATTTGAGCGGCTGACCTTAAACCCATACTAAGAACTACGTCGAAGAATAACTTTTTTCTGTAAAGATATCCTACTTTATGATATTCGCCGGGGTCAAGAAATAACTGACGAAAGGCTCTACGAAGATCCACTTTGTAGCACATAGCTCCTATTCCCTTTTGTTGCACTGCTTTAACTAAATCGTCTATTTTGGGGTATACCAGGGATACTTTTTTTCCTAAATATTCATTTTTAGGAATCACGTCATTTAACGCGTTACCCCTGGGGAAACTAAGATCTAATATAATTCTATGTTCAAGTGAATCCTTTTTTGGAACCGAATTTAACGGCGATAGTACAATGCCTGTACTGAATGGATTTTCATCAAACGGACCCAGAACTGTATTATTTTCTATTTCTTTTCCGAAATATTCATCTAGCTGTTGAGGAAAATCTCTAGCCCCTTTGTGATTCCTACATTTAGATTTTGATGACTGCAATGAAACTTCCCCGGTGCAACCCAATGGGAACCCATACTCCAACATATCACACACCTCCTGATCTTTATATTCAGACAACATGTGTCTCAAGAATGAAAAATTTAACTTGTCATTAACCCTAATTTTACAATGCTCAAAATTGTACTTGCCGGAGCGCAAAACTTTTTCATGAGCGTCAATCAAAAACTTATTTCGATTCTTTACATTTTCTGACACACTAAAGCGATACAATTTATCTTTTCCTTGTTTGTGTCGTCAACAATGGCAATGTTGGCGGTACATTTCTTGTGATCTCCAAGAAACGACGGCCAAAACAATTATTCCACATTATTGTTTTGTTCAAGCAACTGTGTGATATGCGAAGTAGGTTGTCAAACTGCATTAAGTGGACATTCTTTAGAACACTCCTGATGCTTAGCCTTTTTTCGATCTCATTGCCAACATTCAGCACAAATGTGCAAACAAAGTTTCATTCTCCCGCGGATCACCTCCATGTGGTCGTCCCTGTGTGCACATTTGTTGCGATTGAATGCTGAACAAAACCAAACACTTTCGGTACCAGCATTATTGGTTAAACCCTCCTTAACAAAGGGTTTTCCCGCCAATGATCTACCGCCCGTCAGAACGGATTTACCAGTTTTCTTAAATCCGCCATCCCTAATAAGATGCTTCGAGAGAATGGCCTGCTCAATAAGAGTAGAATCATCTCTCCAGCGTCTATGCCCCATTTCAATGTCAGAACCCATGCGGCATAAAAACAGCGTAGGCCTCAAATGTATAGGTATTAGCATAATACATGATCTTATTTGAGCAATGCATGCTACCATTGATTTCTTCTTTAGAGATGCTAGCATCTGATATGATTTCTAATTCCCCAGAAATGAACAAGTTCTGTGTCAAGTTTTCAAAACGCACAGCTTTGTTTACAAATTCGTATTTTAATGAACTTTGTGGCCATCTCTGGGGAAACCTAACCTTATCAGATGCCTTTGCCTCTATACCAGATTTTTTACGATGTTTTTTACGCTTTGACCTCACGGAATGCTCCGAAAGCGAGTGTTTATCGCTACTATCAGAATCAGACTCCGTCTTGAAATCTGATTCTAAATTTTCACTATCCGAGGGCTAAACCAAATTCTTTCATTTGCCTCAACACTTGCTTCTGCAGCATTTTGTCATTTCTCAAGTCTGCAATTGTCATTTTGTCTGAAACTGATGCGCTCACATCACGCAATGTTTGTTTCACACTAGCTCGTGTTTTATCGACTTCTTCGCCTTCGATAACGAGGCCGGACAAATTTACAGGGCCGAATTTAATCCGCACACCGGTTAGATTTGGAAGAAAAGTTACCTTCTTTCCGCCTAAGAACGTCGACGTCCTTCTTCGCTTTCTCCAGACGGTGAATCAGTTCCTGTCTTTCCTGCCATGGCCATCAATCGACGTTTCTCTGACTCGACTGCACACAGTTTTTGCTTCAAAGAAGAAATCACACTTTCTTCATCGCTCCGTTTCACCCGAATTATCTCCCCTGTGTGGTCTATTTCTCCGTCGCTGACATTTCGGCCTTCGTCGTCCGACGGTGGTAGGTTCGAATCGAGCCATACGGCATCCCCCACACTGGCGAAATCCTTGTAGTTTTTTACTTTAGCAGCCGCCGACCGTCGCTGTTTTTCACGCCCGATTCAGCCATTGCTGTAGAACTGCCGTCAGTTTTACATTTCTGTCTCTGTTTCAAACCACACTTGTAATCACGGCCGGCTTTGCCATTTTTTATTCTTTTAACACTTGCTTCTGTATTATATACTATTAATTCCCAGAAATACGCATAAATATCTGCTCAATAATCTCGGGAACACAATTTTTAAAAATCACGAGTTGTTCGACTAAATGGAACACGCAGAATGAAATCGAAGCCTCGAGAAATTCTAAGCACGCCAGCCAATACCAAATAAGGAAGGGCCAATGAAATAACATGATAGGCTGGCGCGTCATTAACACGCACCGTGCCATGCACTCGACACATGACAAGTTCAGGTGCGGAGGCCGTGCTGGCAAAGGGAAAGAGGCACGTGACGCGGGACACTCTCATCCTAGTAATTACCATTTTTTGTGGAACAAAAAATACCCGATTATCTTGATAGCTGAAATCATTATGGTGCTCAATGTTGTTGATAAAGCAAAAGTTATTCAGTTGATCAAAATTGAAATAATATTTTATCTTCAAATAACCAACACATGGCTGACTAGGGGCAGACATTTTGCAAAATGGCTGACTTCCTGTGTTATGATATAAACACAAAAAGACATCTGTTGTGTCTCTAGTTTCCTAACCAGTTATTGGGGCAGACATTTTGAAAAATGGCTGACTTCCTGTGTTATGATATATTATAAGCACAAAATGACATTTGTTGGGTTTCTAGTTTCCTAACCAGTTAGTTATTGGGGCAGACATTTTGAAAATTGGCTGACTTCCTGTGTAATGATATATTATAAGCACAACAAGACATTTGTTGGGTTTCTAGTTTCCTAACCAGTTATTGGGGCAGACATTTTGAAAATTGGCTGACTTCCTGTGTAATGATATATTATAAGCACAACAAGACATTTGTTGGGTTTCTAGTTTCCTAACCAGTTATTGGGGCAGACATTTTGAAAATTGGCTGACTTCCTGTGTAATGATATATTATAAGCACAAAAAGACATTTGTTGGGTCTCTAGTTTCCTAACCAGTTATTGGATGTCAAATAAAATTACATATTCAGAACAAACAGTTGCGATGACAGGTTTACATAAAATACATACAGTGGTCAACAAAGAGTCTGCATTTAAGTCACAGGTATGCAGTCCAAGACCAGTGGCATACAGTCCCCAAGAGATACTGGAACGCCCGCGACCGAATCATATTCCCTTGCCGCCATGTCAGAAAAAACCCAAAGGGAGTCTAGTCCAAAAATACAAATACAAGAGTTTTCTTTCTTGCACGCGACACACCTTTGGGTTATGGTCAAGTTACATGAATCTAGCTAAGGGATATTCGAGTTATGGCCTGGGCACACAGTCTGCAAAATAACAAAGGCAGATAACACAAAAGTGAGTAAGGCAAGAGTTGTCTTGACACGCTTTCACATCATCAGCGCACGTGTGAAGTCAGCGCTCCAGATAAGCCTATTTTGGGGGTAAATCAGCATTGAAAATCTGGAAATCGCAATTGAAATAGGAATCAGGGAGTACAAATCAGCATTGACTTTTGACAGTTCACCATTACAAATTTGCAGCAGATGTTTTTTTCTGGAATGGTTATTTGACAGTTGTGCACCTTTACCTATTAAGGTATTGTGTACCCTTTTACATTGAGTTTCGCTGACTTTGTCTTATGAATTGAGATTGGCCGTAGGCACCCAGCAATGTAAGATTAAATTTTCAGATATACCAGGGTTTGATCCAGGATCCGGTATTTGGGGGGGGCGTGAAGAAATGTTGGAGGGGCGCGACCGATAAAAAGGGGGTGATCGGCCTGAAAGGGGTGGGGGGGGGCTGGGAGCGGATGGGGGCAGTGTCGAGTGCCTGAAGGGCCCCCCCCCCCCCCCGAGTTTCATGCCCAATGTTTGGAAGGGGGGCAGAGGGCGTACCCCCATGAAAATTTTGAAATTCAGGTAGTCTGAAATGCCATTTCCTGCATTGAGATCTGATGGGTAAAGTAATATGTAAGAACACCTGTTATATGAATTTCTTTTTGAAAATTAAACATATTTTCAGAAAAAATCTAGGGGGGGGGCGGGGGGCAAGATCACCCATGCCCCTCTCAGATTAAACCCTGTATACGATGTGGCCAAATATTATTGAAATTCATCAAGTTATTAAACATAAACGGAGCTTAATGCATAAAATTTGCTAAGCGCAAATGCTAAAAGTGTTATGGACGCACATGGACTAATGCTACATCCCCTTTCGCCTATGGCGGGGGATAAAAAATCAGGGGCTGAATAGTCTCTCTGTAGGAAGGGTTCCCATGCAATAAACTTCTAATTAGTGTTACTACTAAGCTTGGAAAATATGCACTGAAAATGATAGGCTATGTTCGCAAGTCGAAAAATTGTCCCACGTATCATTTTTATGCAAATCAGTACCGCCATTACAGAAAAATATAGTTTTCACTATAGCTCAGCAAATATTGCAGATAACTCAACCAATTAGGTGTCTAGCCCCATGTTTTGAGGGTCAAAGATCATAATAAAAACATTACTGAAATGATCATATGTGTTAGCATGCAAAATACTGCTGCTATTACCGAAAAATCATGTTTTAACTACATCAGGGTCAATCCATCAGGAGGTTCCAAAGTTATTAAACATAAATGGAGCGTAACACAAATGCTAAACGCAAGTTCTAAGTCCAATTCTCCGACCTTGACTGTAGGAACCCAGCAACGTATGTGCCACTCTATTATATTCAAGTAAACATTGTTGCCAAATATTATTGAAATCCATCAACAGGTTCCAATTTGATTGACCTTGATTGTAGGGACTGGGTCGCATATATGCTACTCTACATATATGTTCAGATGTACATTGTGGCCAAATATTATTGAAATCCATCAAGTGGTTTCAAAGTTATTAAACCATATAAAGAGAGCTTAACGCATAAAAAATTTGCTAAACGCAAAGTGCTAAACACAAGATCTAAGTCCAATTCTGTGACCTGTAGCCTATTTCTTCATCAACATTGCAAAGTATACTTTAGTAGCAAAGTATACTTTGAGGGAGAAATTTTCAATTTTTTTTTTAATTTATTAATTTTTATTATACTGAATTTATTACATTATCACAGCCATTTAATGGCTGTGATAATGTAATAAATTCAGTATATTAATTCTGCATACTTTTAATCATGAGATATATGCATTTGTTAGTTCTATATGAAATAATGCATTTCAGGAAAAATAAATGATTACTCCCTCAAAGTATACTTTGCTAGTAAAGTATACTTTGCAATGTTGATGAAATAGGCTACAGGACTTTGGCCGTAGGGTCCCAGCAACGTATGTAACACTCTTATTATGTTCAAGTATACATTGTTGCCAAATATTATTGAAATCCAACAACTGGTTACAACTTCCAAAGTTATTAAACATAATTGGTTTTTAATGCATTTGCTATTAAATGCAAATGCTAAAAAGCAAGTTCTAAGTCTAATTTCGTGACCTTGACCTTGGGCATAGGGATGTGAAATCCATCAAATGTGCAAAAGTGTTACGGATGGACGGACGGACGGACATGGACAAACGCTACATGCTCTTTCGCCTATGGCGTGAGTATAACTAATATCATAAACTTACCTCCCAGGGTAAATTCTTTACACCGTAGTCGTACAGTAATTCTTCTCCTGCAGTGACATCTGTATTTGCAAATAAGCACAGATATGGCTTTACACCGTAGTCATACAGTAATTCTTCTCCTGCAGTGATATCTGTATTTGCAAATAAGCACAGATATGGCTTTACACCGTAGTCGTACAGTAATTCTTCTCCTGCAGTGATATCTGTATTTGCAAATAAGCACACATATGGCTTTACACCGTAGTCATACAGTAATTCTTCTCCTGCAGTGATATCTGTATTTGCAAATAAGCACAGATATGGCTTTACACCGTAGTCATACAGTAATTCTTCTCCTGCAGTGATATCTGTATTTGCAAATAAGCACACATATGGCTTTCTGTTATATTCCTTGGATTTCATGACACAGTTTTGTTCCTTTTTTCCATGATTTACTAGACGACCTAGACATGGGCCACAGACAGGTTCATCGGTAGAATCCATACTGAAAATAGAATCAAACATACAGCTAAATATCAACTTTTTGAACGGGAAAAGTAGTTTTTTGTCACTTAAGTTTCAGACCCATCAAATAGCCTCCGGGCCTGTAATCTTTCAAAATAGCAGGCCCTGATGGCCTGCGAATTTTAAAATCCTAAATCGACCCCTGTTGTGCAGTATACATGTGTTTTATTTACCATTAATGGCTAGCAAAAAATCATATGGGAAGATAGGTATGAAATTAAACGGTTAATATTACTTTATTATGCGTATCTCATTGCTCAAATTCATTACACATGTTGATATGAAGTTTTATTTTGCTTGCAACAAAATCCTTTTAATTTCCTTACCCAATCTTTAAACCGCCACGGTTATAGAGCTATCATATATCCTCTGGGTCCAGTGGGGGCAATATGATTGTACTTCGATGTTGTCCATAATCACATTGGTCCGGCAATATTATTTCAGAAACAAAAGTGGCAGGCTCAATTGAGCGATCCAGCCTTCTGACAGGTGTGCCCCCTCCCCCCCACCCATTGCCCCACACCAACATATCTCACCAGATTTGCATGTTACACAAAAATAATGTCTTAAGATCGAAAATCAAGAATTCTGGTATAATTTGGAAAACTTTCACCCATGCAGTTTGTCACACAAGCACATGTCTGAACAACTATGTAAAGGCAATGCCAACCCTCATTCACAAATGTCTCAATAATCGCCACTTACCACCATTCTTGTCCTTTATGGATGAAGAAATATCGGAATGTTGAATCCTGCTTTGCCTCTCTCCTTTCACCCTCTTCCGCTGTGATCAATTCCCCATGGTAAATCAGAAGAAAATCTCCTTTTGACCGATTCACAGATGTTCTAACCCCACGACCTGTATAAACGATGATCATTTGCGATAACAAGAGTTGTCAGAATTGTCGGAAGCCAACAAAGCTCGCCTGCTGGCAGCCATCAAATCATAAATGCATAGTATACGTGGACTGATTTAATACTTGGTGATATATTGAATCACTGAAAGGCTAATTTATTAACTGGGGTTTACCAACTATAACAAGAGTTGTCAGAAGACAAAGAAGCGCGCATGGTGGTGCTTGATCTTTGGAAACAATAACAGACCCTTGGAGCAATGCGTGTGTGAAATATCAAGCAGATCCAAGCAAGGAAACCCGAGGCCATTTACCCCGAGCTTTCAGGTTTCGGAATGCACAGAGTATGTGACCTTGACCCTGAGCTTAGAATGGGTGGTACAGATGTGGATTTGTCACAGGTCAGTAGAGGACCCTCGGAGCAATGCGTGTGTGAAATATGAAGCAGATTCAAGCAAGGAAACAGACAATATATGCCATTTACCCGAGCATTAAGGTTTTCGGATGCACAGAGTATGGGACCTTGACCTTGGGGTTTGAGGTGGTCAGACGTTCATGGATTTGTCACAGCATGATAGTAGACTGTTAGAGGAATGCATGCATGTAATATAAAGAAAATCTGATGAAGGAAAAAGAAGTTATAACCAATTTCTTTCGTGTATGTGTTTTGAATGCAAGTAAAATAAAAAGAATCTGATGGAGAAGAGTTATTTACATTCTCTATGGTAGTGTGAAAACACCACTATTTGACCTTGACCTTTGGGCTTTGAGGTGGTCAGACGTTCATGGGTTTGTCACAGCGGTAGTGGATGCAGTAGAGGAATGCAAGCATATAATATAAAGAAAATCCGATGAAGGAAACAGAAGTTATAACCAATTTCTCTGATGGTATGTTTGTGAACACACTAAGTATGTAACCTTGACCTTGGGGTTTGAGGTGGTCAGACGTTCATGGATTTGTCACAGCATGATAGTAGACCATTAGAGGAATGCATGCATGTAATATAAAGAAAATCCGATGAAGGAAACAAAAGTTATAACCAATTTCTCTGATGTTATGTTTGTGAACACACTAAGTATGTGATCTTGACCTTGGGGTTTGTTTGAGGTGGTCAGACGTCCATGGATTTGTCACAGCATGATAGTAGACCGTTAGAGGAATGCATGCATGTAATATAAAGAAATTCGGATGAAGGAAAAAGAAGTTATAACCAATTTCTTTGATGGTATGTTTGTGAACACACTAAGTATGTGACCTTGACCTTGGGCTTCGAAAGGGCGGCACGGACGTGGATTTGTCACAGGGCGGTAGAGAACCCTTGGAGCAATGCGTGTGTGAAATATGAAGCAGATCCAAGTAAGGAAACAGAAAATATGGGCCATTTACCCGAGCGTTAAGGTTTGTAATTTTTGAAGACGGACGGACGGACGGACGGACGCCTACGACGCCGAGGGTATGACATAAGCACTCCTTCCTTAAGAATGCGCGCTAAAAACGAGAAGGTTAAGTTTTCAAGATGGGCAGTTTTCAAAGTCGTGACCTTGTCCTTGGGGTCGGGGCGGGGGAACATAATGTGGCACAGTAATGTGCGCAATTATGTTATGAATGCATGAGAGAAATTTGAAATCATTCCATTGAGGAAAACAGAAAGTATAGGCAATTGACGAGAAGGTTAAGTTTTGGTGCGGACGACGACGACGCCATTGAAATCATTTCATCGAGGGAAACAGAAATTAAAGGCAATTTTCGAGATGGGCAGTTTTCTAAGTTGTGACCTTGACCTTGGGGTCGGGGGAACATAAGGTGGCACAGTAATGTGCGCAATTATGTTATGAATGCATGAGAGAAATTTGAAATCATTCCATTGAGGAAAACAGAAATTATAGGCAATTGACGAGAAGGTTAAGTTTTGGTGCGGACGACGACGACGCCGTGTGTATGCCATTAGCTCTCCCTGCACTATCGCGCAGGCGAGCTATAAAAAGGAGGTGTCAGAAGGCAGAAACAGTGTGGAGTGATGGGAAATAGTGTGTGATGTGAAAGTGTGGAATGGGAAGCAGTGTATAGTGTGAAACAGTGTGAAATGGAAAAGGAAAATTTTAACTGACTGCAGGGTTGGAAACTAACTGTTTTTCACTGGTCGCCCAGATTCCAAAAGTGTGCAATTTAGCATTGTATTAATGGGCAAAATCTCTCTGAAGTTTTGTGCCCAGGTCAAATTTTGGTCGCCATGGGCGCCGCGCCTGGGCGACCGTTAATTTCCAACCCTGGACTGACGGACAGACTATTGTTGAGGTGACACAATAATACCTTTAAGAGGTACTTCATCAATTTCAAATCCTTCAGGATCCTTGTTCAGATTAATATAATCAGCTGCAATCTGCTCCGGCGTTCTTCTTTTAGACCTCATCTTCTGCAAAAGTCAACAATTTTGTCAGCATTTAATACATTCAAGATGAGTGTAGGACAATATCCCGTATATTTTGACCCAGGCGGACAATATCCCCACCGTCAAAAAAGACAGGGCGGACAATATCCCCCCCATCAAAAATACAAGGTGGACAATATCCCCCCCCCGTGGATAATCCTAGGGCGGACAATATCCCCCCCGTAGAAAATCATAGGGGGGCGGACAATATCCCCCCCGGACATTATCCCCCCCGGACATTATCCCCCCCATATATTTCGACACAGGAGAAAGAGTAACTAACAAGAATGGGTTTACAACCTTTATTTCCGTATACAAGCACATAAGCATGATAAATAATGATGTAGGACAGTGCGATATTTTGTGTGAATTTTGGTGTTTATTATAGTCTTATTCACGAAAGTGCTAATTGAGACTTGTCATTTAGCTGTAAATGTAATGTAGCACATAGTGGCGAAACCTAAGAATTGTTCACAGTCTAATACACTCGCCAATCGCGAACAGGAAACTGGCTGTCGTTTTCGCTCCATCCCGGTACTGGCGGCATAATTTGTTAAGTCTCTTCTGGAGAGAAACGCGCGTTTGGCCGATGGTTGTCCAGTCCGCTGACGTTCCATCTCGGTGTTCACGGCTGTCTGGTCTTTCTGCAGACAGGAGAGTACTGTCCACAGACTGGGATTACTATGTCCAACTAAATGTCTAAATGAGTTATTCCAACTTTCGCAATTGTTATTAGTTCTGTCGCCTCCATTGAGTGTAGTTTCATGTACATTCCATGTGGGTGGTGGAAAGCGCGGTGGTGTACGGCGCATTCTGATGATTCCATTGGGTCCCGTAACCGATTTGTAGCCGCCGCTGACATATGTGTTGTCGAAATAGTCTATCACTGTCATCACAGAGTCTGGCACAAGGTCCTTCAGTGTCGTCATTCCTTCGACAACCTCGTCAACTGGCAGGAACGCCAGGCCGTCAATCATTCCGACAAACTGTTTCAGCTCGTCGTTTTCTCGGTACTCAGTGGCGAGGCCTTCCACTTGTACTCGTCTCCAGGTACTCTGGATGAGATGATAGAAACGCCCCTTGATGTCGACGTCGCCCTACATGGTTTTCACAGCATTGTGGATGGCGAGTTCAAAGTCCATGATCACTGTGGATGGCGTGAGGCGAATGTCTCGTAGTAAACAAGCGTCAAGTAATCCGTTTAAACATTCCTCATACACAGACTGACATTTAGACGGTAGGAGAGCATACACAGCCGACACGGGGATCTCGCCTACATGCACACGAATCACGAAGAGTTGTTCAAACTGTGGAGAAGTACTAAATGTGCCGTCCATGTACCATGTGTCATTTTCCGCGAGTAGATTCAACCCGGCGTCTGTGCGAATACAATGATGCGATTGTCCGATGATCCGTTGTCGTAGAGAACAAATGGCATGTTGTCGTTGCCGCCCTAGTTTGGTAAGCATCAGGTAGTGGATGTGGGATCGATGGCCTGGACTCTGGTTCCTTTGGAGCGCCGGCACGTTTCGTACGCCTCGCAGATCGCTTAATGGAGTCCACTCGGCCTGCAGCTACACGAACCTGCAATGATATATGAATGGACACCATTGTATCGAGACCACGAAAAAAGTATACTTACAATTGTACAGCAGTTAGCACTGATATAAAATGCCTAGATCATTATTACGCTATATAAGTGTGCTGAGATACAATGCCCAGATCATTATTACGCTATATAAGTGTGCTGAGAGAAAATGCCTAGATCATTATTACACTATATAAGTGTGCTGAATTCACATTGATATTGCCGGGGGGATATTGTCCGCCCTGTGATTTTCTACGGGGGGGGATATTGTCCGCCTTGTATTTTTGATGGGGGGGATGGGGGGGATTGTCCGCCCTGCCCTGATTTTCTACGGGGGGGGGGGATATTGTCCGCCTTGTATTTTTGATGGGGGGATATTGTCCGCCCTGTGATTTTCTACGGGGGGGGGATATTGTCCGCCTTTGTATTTTTGATGGGGGGATATTGTCCGCCCTGTGATTTTCTACGGGGGGGATAGTCCGCCCTGTCTTTTTGATGGGGGGGATATTGTCCGCCTGGGTCAAAATATACGGGGGGGATATTGTCCATTCCCCTTCAAGATAGGAGTGTAATGGTATACCTGTAAACCTTGGTACAAAATGCCCGGTAGAGTATTAAAGGTTTATAATTACAGATTATGCGCATTTTTATCTAATCTAAACCCAAAACAGTACCTTAATAAAACAAGAATATGTAACCCAAAGCCATCTATAGTTAATTACATTTAAAAAAACTTTAACCAAAATGTGTAAGTATGACCTTGACCTTGGGCAAGGTGAAAGTGATGGGTGCAGGGCTATGGAAGTGAAAGGTATTAACCTAATACATGTATGTGCCAAATATGAAAGCTGTAAGCCAAAGCCTTCCATAGTTATTTACATTCTAAAAAACTTTAACCAACGACGCCGCCGTACGACGCCGGGGGTATGGCAATAGCTCTCCTGGGACAAAGTCCAGGCGAGCTAAAAAGACAATATTTAATTGCAAATTTTGAAATATATATATACAAATAAAAGATTAATCTGGCTACAAAAAAATTGGGACGGGTGGGGATGATATTCAGCAAATTAATTAGGTTTGAGGAATTTGATTCCTCAAACCTTTTGTTTTCGTTGGTTTTTTTTTTCTTTTTATTCAGCCGTCGAGACTACAGCCCAAACCGCTGGTCGGATCGACTTCAAATTTTGTATACCGATTCGCATCAACAGTGAGACGAGAATAACGCAATTTTCAGAATTCTCATGACGTCACTTTTTACGAAACCGGAAGTGACGTCATATATCATATAATTCCCTATAACTTCCTTATTTTCCAACCGATTTCAAAAATTCTTTAATTCTTTTTGAATTGTAAAGCTGCGAGAATTCTCTATCTTCGCTTCGCTGACAATGTTTGGCTATCTGCTCAAATGAGAGAGCTATAGACATGTGAAATTGAGAAAAATGAAAAAATCAACAATTTCAGATTTTTATTTTATTTTAACGGGTGGTCTTTGAAAACAGTTTCCAATTTGTACAGTAATCTCAGCAACATAATTTTTTGACAGCGTCACGCGGGACATTCATCCGCACAGAAGATGATATTTTTCAGAGCAATGGCTTGAATAGTTCTGATTCTATTGTCTTTCAAATTTGGACGTTTTTTTTTTCAATTTTTCAAATTTGAAATGTTCATAACTTTTTTTTATTATACTAACCGATTTCAAATATTTTTTTTGCATTAAAAAGCCAACAAAATTCTCTATCTCCGTTTCTCTGGTAGTTTTTGGCTATCTGCCCAAATGAGAGAGTTGTAGGCATTTGAAGTTTTTAAACAAAATTGAAATGGTCATAACTTCCTTATTATTCAACCGATTTCAAATATTTTTTTTGCATTAAAAAGCCAATAAAATTCTCTATCTCCAGTTCGCTGGTAGTTTTAGCTATCTGCTCAAATGCGCGAGCTACATGCATTTGAAGTTTGAGAACGAGCATATAAACTTAGCCGCCTACAGTGTGTACAGCTGACAAACTTCGAGGTGGAGGCCAGACAGGTATAGTGGGCTGTATCAGACACTGGTTTTATATACGAACTGACATGCTGTGAGTGCTTTAGAATCGTCTCAACTTCAATGTCAGACTAGGGGTTAACTGGTACACATTTCGTAGAACGTTATATAATGAAAAATGCTTAGGATAGTCAAGCGATTCTGAAAATACAAAACTTTATTTTTTCAATTTCATTGGAATTGCATCAATTTTTTTTTGAGTTTCATATGTTTTCGTCATTGGCAATGTCTTCTAATCACTTTGCCAGTGTACGTTTGTCAGTACATCAAGCCTCAAACCGTTGATGCAGCTTCAGCTGCTCTAGTTTTATTTGTCTTTAGCACTACACCAAACATATTTCGAGTTCCAAGGAATATATATGCAGTAAATTAATTTTATTTTTATTTTATATCAGAGTAAATTTGACATTTTTATTCACAGAAATAGAAGTTTTAATGGAAGAAAACAAAATCTCATTTGCATATATATTATGCATGATCCGTTATTATGTCAATGTCATTTGCATAAAAAGTGCAAAACCTCAAACTTATGTTACCTGGGGGGTATAGCTAGAATGCGAAAAGGACATTTCTGGCGAAAAGAGGCGAAAAGAACATTAAGTGCGAAAAGGAGCTGCGAACAAAGAACATGAAGGGCGTTCGACATGAAAAAAGCCTGCGAAAAGTAAATGAAGTGCGAAAAGGACATGCGAAAAGGAGCTGATGCGAAAAGGGCATACGAAAGAGGCATACAGTGCGAAAAGGACATGCGAAAAGAACATTTGTATGAAGAACCAGCGAAAAGAACATTTTGGTATCAGAAAAGTATAACAATTGTGTCAGGAATATTTTGCTAAATCGATTATGATGATGCACGGGACTGTTCGTGCCAAACCCGATCGTCCCTAGGACTGGTCGTCACACGGACTGTTCATATAGAGCTGTTTGCAATGAGGCGGGAATAATGTTGAACATTGTCATTTAAAAGCTACATGTATCAGAACTAAATGTGCATATAACAAAATATTATTTACAGTGCTGTGTACATTGAAAATGACGGACGACATTGACGAGTAATATGCAGACGGACGATTCACATTCAAAGTGAACACATTGACACATATAACAGCTCCGCAAGGAAGCCTCCCACACAAGGTTCTCGGCGTATATGTATCAATGTGTGCACGTTGAATGTGCAATGCAATTTAGGACAATTTCACAATAATTTAAATAAAATGATGATGATTTTGGTTCGAGTCATATAGAGCTGTTTGCAATGAGGCGGAATAATATTGAACATTTTCAATTAAAAGCTATGTATCAGAACTAAATGTGCTATAACAACATATTATTACAGTGCTATGTACATTGAAAATGACGGACGACATTGACGAGTAATATTCCAATGTGTCAACTTTGTAAGACCAATTTGCATGTTTTGTGGAGAAATAAGTTTGTCCATCAAATGTATGTCAAATGAATACGATTAATTCACGAATAGTCACAATGTCACTTGCCGAAAATCGTCGGATTATATGAGTCTACGTTTTGATGTTTTTGCTGGGGTGCGCGAACGTTCCGATCGTTTCCTCTTTACTTGGTTCGGCTTTTTACCCGCAGTTGGGGTTCTCATTGTTGTTCTCGTACCGTCGGTGGATATAACAACGTTCTGATTAGATTTTCCAGTATCTGATAGAAACCGCTTTAACCGCTTCTCACGTTGATCTTCGGACAGACGAGACCCCTGATCAATTTCAATAAGATTGTTTCTGAAATTATCAGCGAGGACGAAATTTCCCATCCCATGCACAGCCCTGCATCGTTCTTGCGCCTCACCATGGATAATTGTATACAAACCTTTTATGAACGATGGCATGTCTTTTGCTTTCCATTGATTTGCCGATTTCAGCACATGATTGGCACTTTCGCTATTGTTATTGGTCCATGTGTGCGTTATTTTACCATTTTTCACTGGTTCGATTATATGTGTGTCTAAAACTGGATACAGCCTCCCTTCGAAATATGGTCGAAACTTTTTATCTCCAACATGCGTATCTTTCTCATCGATTTTCTTCGCTCTTATTCTGTCAAACCTTTCCGCGTGTGTATCAATGTCAGTACTTACCAACAATCCATTGTCACCGTATATTTCAGATAAAATTTCGTTTCTGTCCTGCATCGGGTAGCCGACCATATCTTCTAAATATTTGTTCGTATTTTGTTTCAGGTGTCGCGTACATAACACATGGGTGCATCCAGGAAAACAACGTTTTATTGCTTGTTTGAAAGCGAGTTCCTCGTCGGTTCCTATTGTTAACTGTCTAATGTCATTGTCTGTCAAATTATCCGCGATATCGTGCATGAAACTGGAGTATGTTTTAGTGGTGGAGCTCTGATGTATAAATGTAGGTCCAAAGCATATTGGATGGTCTAGCGTCGATCTTCGTAGCACAGACAAGTCCTTATAAACTGTTGGAGTGACGTGAAATTCGCCCAAATTGTAAGTCTTATCCATACCTAAAACGACAACATTTTCTTTACAACAAAAACGCTTGATGTCCGTTATCTGCTGGTTTGTGAACAATGTTACGACGGGATGTGGGAGACCGTTGACGTGTTTGACACTTTTAACAAATTTGTGGGTTTTTGTCATCTCTTCGACACAAATAACATGATCTGCAATATTTTTGGTGGATTCAAGTGCTGTTTTTTTCTCATTGTGGATTGTGTACTTAATGTTTCGAAGTTGCTTTTCATCTCGGTGTTTGTCGAAATCGTCCATTATTGATTGGTTGTGTGTAACGTTCTACTTCTTTAACATTCTGATGCCTAAGCTGTTCTTTCATTGTATTGAGCACATCCGGCTTGGTTCTAATATATGTTACATTCTTCTTCTCATTTTTGACACAACGTGAAACTGTATACCGGGAAATGTTCCAATGTACTCGACGATTGCCACACCAGTCGAAATATCGGGCATGATAGTGTCTGCCTTTTCTATCCATGTGATTCGTTTCCGGAACTGGTTTGCCCTGCAGGTGATAATTTTCAATATTTTGTAGTGACGACGTATAGTCACAATTTCCGTTTTCAATGGCTGTGGTTGTAGTGGAATGAATTCGCGTCGCCTGTTGACCTGTTTCTCTGTGCAGTATACACCCTGCCGATTAACAATTGATAACAGTTTACCATGTTTCTCTATATACAATGATATGGGTGTAGCACCTTTTTTCCAAGCGCCACAATCATCCCAAAACTCTGACTTTCCGTTTGTGTTTCTTTTCTCTACGTTTGATGAATTGTCTACAACATAAAACGTACCATCTTTTTCGGCCGACTGGTACCTCTCTGACCAATGTGTGAGATCCTTTTAGAACATTAAGGGTTGTCGTTAAGTCCATAAATTTACGTAACGGTCCTGGTATAAATTCTTGTTCGTCTGTTGAAACACCACTAATATTGGCTGGTGAGTGTTCTGGTGTATTTACAAGAGTTTCCTCAACGATGATTGACAATTGCGGTGCTTGGCTTACTCTATCATCGGTGGCGTCCATCTGCCGGGGTATCGACGTGTCAATTGGTGGGCCATCACGCTGGGGTTGTTTTAGATTCAGACGTGACTGTTAAATCAATGGTGAATCTGTATAAACTCGTGATCAGCTGATGAAACATCACTGGTATTTTCTAGTGAGTGATCTGTGCTATCGTCGGCGTCGACACGCGGGTATCGACGTGTCAATTGTTGAAATTTCACGCGGGGGAGTACGGGATCCCGGATTAACACGAGGGGAGAAACCGATTTCTGCGCAGACTTCATCTTCATCGACGAAAAGGGACTGAAACCTGTTCTCGCAGGCAATAGCTGGCAACGATCGCGCAACACGTTTGGTGTCGTTCTTAACCAGCGGCTTCAATGGGATCACTGTACGGGTGTTAGTCACGGTTTGTTGCTTAGTTGGTACATCTGACGTTTGGCGTTTGGTGGCGTTCTTAACAAGCGGCTTCAATGGGATCACTGCACGGGTGTTAGTCACGGTTTGTTGCTTAGTTGGTACATCTGACGTTTGACGTTTGGTGGCGTTCTTAACCAGCGGATTCAATGGGATCACTGCACGGGTGTTAGTCACGGTTGTTGCTTAGTTGGTACATCTGACGTTTGACGTTTGGTGGCGTTCTTAACCAGCGGATTCAATGGGATCACTGCACTGTTGATGTTCGTACTTACAGAGTTTTGTAGTGTACCCAGGATGGACCGATGTGTGGCACATGCTGTCTGTCGCATATTTACAAGCGGGACGAAGTGGTTCGGCTGCCATTCTCGCCTTATTTTCCCGTGCTGTTTCCGTGGTAGGTTCGTATTTGTCCATAGAATACACATGCTCTCCTTAGTAGGGTCAGAAACGGCGGCTTGAATAACGTGTTGAGAATTTCGAATGCAATGTGCTTGCTACCATTCAGGCATGGATAACACGATTGAATTGGTATGTTGAGAAGATTCGACAGTGCCATCACTCTGTAGACTGACGAATAAGGTCCATGTGTCGCACAGTCAACACAATCGTCGTCATAATCCCCGGAGATCAACTCTAGTCGCGGATGGAGACGGTGTCGCAAGATCTTCGCTTTGTTTGTCACCATTTCGATGCAGCATCTGTATTTGAGTTCTACACTTCGTGAGTTCTACACTTCGTGACTCGTTACCAACAAGGAGTGTAGACACAGCGTTAAAGAGGCAATCACCGTCGCCTGTCGTGAACAGGGCGGATTGTGGCCTGGGCAGATAATGATTAGAATGGCGTTAGACACGTCGTCCTGCAGATGTTGTTCCAAATCCGTGTGATCTAACATCGATGTCTCGACGGGCACCCGTTTCAAGAATAACTGCTCCCGGGTTACCGCTGTGGACAACGCCTTCACCCTTGTTTTGCCGCCTGAAATACAGTTATGGACTTTAGAGCATTGCATTATACATGCACATGTACATACAAATATTTGCATATATCTGTATAATATATAGTACATGCACTTGGGTGATGCAGAGTATTTGATATTTAATTATACTTGCATACCATAAATAGATAACAAAATGGCCGCCAAAAGTGCTAGATATGTCATAAAGCAGTAAGTACACAATGTATCAATATTCTATATGTTGTTAAATTTACCTGCATATTTATAGTATTCAGCTGCAATGATAACATAAATGATGGATGCATGTTTGCTTGTTTTATACTATTTTCACAATTATCGGTGGCCATTTTGTATTTATGCTAATTTAATGGACCAGACCAGAATGTTTTCTGAATCAGCATGCATAGTAGTAAAAGCATACATGAGCTTTTATTGGTGTTAACATCGGTTTAAATGAGCATTAGCCAAAACCGAGCAATTATATTTCTGGCGGCCATCTTGAAATTCTAGGCCGTCACGTGATGTTGTTCATTGGCACTATGTCACAAAATGCTTAGAATCACTTCCTCTACAAGTGTGCAAAGTATCAGAATATTCTATCCGGATGTGCACGATCGACCCATTTTTATGTGATAATCCGCCATACTAATGTAGCGTCATCTAGCGTCATGGTGCAATAGTGTGACCATATAAACACGATTATCGAATGTCCGATAATTGCGTCTGTCATTAATATATATACACCATCACCATGCACCAGCCTGCACATTCCCGCCACAACCAATGTAGACCCTGATGCCTGTCTTCCCTTTACAAGCACTGTACACCCTGATCTGCATACATGGTTGTGACGGGACTGTAAACGCTGATCAGGGCTTACACTGATTACCTCGGTGACCAAATGGCACTGCAAAGGAAGATACATACTGATCAGGATCTACATTGGTGTACCGCTATGGTACAGAGCTGATCAGGGTCTACACTGGTTATAAAGGAATGTGCAGGCTGATCTGGGTTTACACTCCATAGGGAATGATGCGGTAGATGTCGTTCGCACTAGATAGCTATGTACATGAGTTATCAATGTCACTTTCTCGAAAAATATAGTTACTTATTTTAAATTCGTGTGATATAATAATAATGATCATATAAATTATAGAATTGCATTCCACTGGTGATACGAAATTGATGCAAGGCCATTAATTCATTCATTCACAGCTGGATAATTATCCGCGCTACATGATGCTAAATCAGACTCATTGACAGCCAGTGTATACATTATCTCATTATCATAGCTCCCAGTGAAGATTGACCAGGCTAACCTCTTTTGTATGATAACATGTACATTCAGTCTAAAACAAAATAGTAAATGTTGTATATATCCAAATAAGATAATTGATACAGTTCTGACTGATATTTTCTGGATCTATACTCAGTATATAATTAGCAGATTCCCCTGGAAACCGTCCATGTACAAATTACGGCTCATTCACTAAAACAGTGCGGATCGTTCAGCATGTGTTTAAATAATAATTAGTTTACGCATCAAAGATGATAGTACATATTTCACATGTTTGCAAACAATGTAGTTCCAGATGAGCCGTCTAAGTTAGTAACAATATGTACAGTTTGCAAGCATTTTTAAATTATACACGCGTTCAAATATATATTTTCAAATGAATTGATTGCTTTAGAGTTGAGAATATATCTCATATGAGCTGTACGGTTGAAAGGGAAAGGGTTAACATGTTTCACTATTATAAATTGTTTTAAACATACCTTCTCCAGCCGATGGGCACCCATCAAGTAGTCGAACTCGGTTCCATCCACGGTTCGGCACGTGACACATATATAATCACCAGACACATCGACCAACTGTCAAGATCATGTTTGTTCAAACCCTGGCATTTCGAGTGGTACCACAGCTTACACGATCCACACAGTAAACAGTCACTTAAACACTTGTGACGACAAATCCCACATGGGAATCGACCCTGTCTGACAGACATAATCCAATTGAAAGAATTTCAATAATACGTGTCAAACAAATAATAACTAGAGACAAAAATAGTATGTACTATGCATATACTATTAGATTGAGGTAGAAAACTGGTGCATTGGCATATTTATGCACCTTTCGGTTGTAATCCCCGCCCACATCAATCGGGACTGCCTCACACTGCGGGGTCATAAAATGTGTATCCCCTCCCACCCGCCATATGCCTCCGCCACATTGCCTATTCGTAACATCCTGCCATTTCTGGGTCGGATGTAGAACCCACTGGTTCTCAGTCAGGCACTGCGGGGGGAAATACTTACCCAATTAACCAGACACACTTCACAGAACCGGCACCAACCGTTGTCAAACGCGGATATTGTACATGTACAGTTAGACCAACATAATCAAATAAAACTTTATTGTCGATGTAAATGAGTAAACATGATCAGTTCCACACTGTTCGGAATCGTACATATATATGTTTAACTAAACAAAACTGTGGAGATATGTTGAAAATAAATGAATTTAACAAATTACATGCATCTACGATCACGTCAGAATCGTATGCATGTACCTCCATTATTAACTATTGTAAATGATAGGGTAGGCTACATGTCTTTGAAAAAAATTGCGTATTTATATTTGGTCGTTACGATTTATTACATAAAAAACAAAAATTTTATTATGACTAGCGATACAACATTATTTAAAGCTATACTTCATGTTTGATAATTACAAAAAGGCTCGAAAAAGCATGTCCTTAATTAATTAGAATAATTTTTCATACCAGAAAAAAATCACGCCAAAAGTTCGTATGATGCTCAAATCACGTCTCAAAATATAAAAATAGTAGCGTTGTTTCGCGGACAGTGACGCGCGTCAGTGTCCGTTTTTGCAATTACACAATATTGAATATCTTTGGACCGGATGATGATCGACAAGCGTTCTTCGGCATTTCATCGTGTCAATGTCAATACCTATCTGTTGAAATAATACTTAGTTTATGCCTAAAACATGAGCGTACCCCTTTAATGTCAGCAAAACAGAAAACAGATTCAACGAGGAAGATACAAAAAAAATAGCCCGACTTATTTAGCATTTTATATATGACTTTTCATAATTATGTGAGGAGCGGGATCCGCTCTGATATGACTGCTATTTGTTGAAAGGTAATTAATTTATTATTATATTACTTACGTTTTCTATTGTAATGAATATTCTTGTCAGATACTAAACTGTTCTTTTCGTATGACATTTTCATATTCTGCGGACGTTCACAGGTCCATTCTATCGCCATAATGTACTCCATTCTCGCAGATGCATGTTTAGTTTGAAAGAAAATAATAGTTAATTTTAAATTTAAGTATGTTCACAGACCAAAATAATATTATGGTTCTGGTATTTGTTTTATTTCTATTATAGAAATATTAAAATGATTATTGACAGTAATTTGATTCATACCCTTTCCTAAGTCCGTTTCATAATCGATGTAGCGAAATATTCCTATACACTATTGTTATACGGTACTTTTATGATGCCAACATGTTCTTTTCGCAGGTTTTTCATACAGTATGTTCTTTTCGCAGGTCCTTTTCGCACTGTATGCCGCTTTCGTATGCCCTTTTCGCATCAGCTTCTTTTCGCAGCTCCTTTTCGCATTTCATGTTCTTTTCGCAGCTCCTTTTCGCACTTCATGTTCTTTTCGCCTCTTTTCGCCGAAAATGTCCTTTTCGCATTCTAGTCATACCGTTACCTGGGATAGAGATATAGAGAATAGTAGGTTAGTGCCGTAAATGGGAAAAAATATCCGGCAAGGCTCAATAATTTCTTTATTTCTCATCAGAAGTATATGTTGTGACCATTCATTTGAACCGTCTCGCCGAGACGGTTCAAATGAGTGGTCACAACATATACTTTGGTTCAGAAATAAGGAAAATAGATAGAGAATAGTAGGTTAGTGCCGTGAAGAATGGGAAAAAAATATCTGGCAAGGCTCAGGAAACGGGATGGGCGAGGCTCTACCGAGCACATCCCGTTTCCGTGCCGCGCCATATATTTTTTCCCATTCACGGCACTAACCTACTATTCTATTTATCCCGTCAACACCTACAAATGGCTGTAAAATGCAAAAATAGTATTGACTGGATATCAAAAATGTTTCACGGCACCGTGTTTCACGGCACATATGCACTGTGTTGACGGGATAAGGAATATTTCAACGCGGTTTTCAGTCTTGTCGGAGTCCATTTGTTGAGCTCCAAAATATAAGTTAATATCAAGTTCAATAAATCTTTAAAATGGAACATGTATAAGATTACAGAATTATTGGGCCTATTATATATTAGTATATATACATGTACAACAATATTGGGTCATAAACATGAATCAAATAGTTGTAAAACTATGATGCAAATGGAAAATGCATAAGATACAGAATTATTGGGCCTATTATATATTAGTGTATACAACAATGTTGGGTCACGATAAAAGTATATGTAGCAACTAGAGAAAGTGAGCTAGGGCTCGCTTATACCACAGGCCCCCGATTGGACCGACAAACAAAACTTTAACACAAATTTTGCAAATTTATAAGTTATTTGACCTTGAGTATGGAAACCACATGGGTGGGCTACAGAATGGAAATATGGATGAAGATAAAGAAGTATAAGAAGTTTCAAGTGAATGTGACTTAGGGTTGCAGGGATAGTAGGTACCCGAAAACTTTAACGCAAATTTCTAAGTCATTTGACCTTGAGCATGGGAATCGCATGGGGAGGCTACAGAATGAAAATATGGATGAAGATAAACAAATATAGGAAGTTTCAAGCGAATCCGACTTACTGTTTCAGAGATATTATGAACTTGAAAACTTTAACGCAAAATGTCACGGATGGAAGGGCGAACGAACGGACAGACGGAAAAGCGAAAACTATATACCCCTCAACATACTTCGTATGCCAGGGATATAAAATAATTAACTATCATTAAAATGGAAAATGTATAAAATTCCAGAATTATTGGGTCTATTATATATTAGTGTATACAACAATGTTGGGTCACGATAGAATTATCAACGCGGTTTTCAGTCTTGTTCCGGAGTCCCATTTGTTGAGCTCCAAAATTTAAGTTAATTTATAGCAAAGTTCAATAAATCATTAAAATGGAACATGTATAAAGATTACAAAGAACTTATTGGGCCTATTTATTTATATTAGTATATATACATGTACAACAATATTGGGTCATAAACATGAATCAAATAGTTGTAAAACTATGATGCAAATGGAAAATGCATAAGATACAGAATTATTGGGCCTATTATATATTAGTGTATACAACAATGTTGGGTCACGATAAAAGTATATGTAGTAACTAGAGAAAGTGAGCTAGGGCTCACTTATACCACCGGTCCACGATTGGACCGACAAACAAAACTTTTGCAAATTTATAAGTTATTTATCCTTGAGTATGGAAACCACATTCGACAGCAAGGATCAAATACGGACGGGTGACTGGGTAGAACCAGTACTACACCTGTATAAAGAGAAATTGTGAATTCATCACAAAATCTGGATCTAGTGCCAGGTGCCCTTACCACACTAGTAAAATATCACGTGCCACGTTATTTCAAAATATCTTCGGCAAGTAAGGAGATACAGAGCAGACACAAAATAATGTCCATTTGACCTCCAAGTACGACCTTGACCTTGAACCGATGTGGCTGGAAGTCGTGCTCCGCATGTCACCTGGACATGGTGAACATGTGTGCCAAGTTATTTCAAAATCCCTTTAGCAGGTAATGAGATACAGAGCGGACACGAAAACTACACGGACGGACGGACGGACGGACGGACACACAAATGGGCACATATTGGGTCAGTTGTCCAAAACTTAATTGGGTTCGCTTGTTGGGTACAATTCAAATATTATTGGGTAGAAAAAAATGTTCTCACGAGTGGGCACATATTGGGTAGGTTGTCCAAAACCTAATTGGGTGTTCTTGTTTGGCACAATTCAAGTCTTATTGGGTATAAACATCACCGTCTCACATTTGTACA